>VMDO01011363.1:0-67196 GCA_007922755.1 Pedetes capensis | reverse complement strand
TAATATTGTCCATTGGTATTAGGTTAAGGGAGAAAAGTATTAGTATTAGGTTAAGGGAGAAAAGTCCCAGCAGATGCCTCAAAATCATCTCATACAATTTAGTATTTATTCCTAACAGAAGTCTTAGAAAATAAAGAAGGAAGGAAATTTCCTTAACATGAAAATGAGTATCAGAACTTATGGGCAACATACTGAATATTAAATACTTCCTTTAAAATTCAAGAACAACAACAAATCCTTGATGTCTTCATCATTATTTAACACTACTTTGTAAAATTTCAATATAAGAAAAGAGCTAAAGTTACTAAAGAGAAAATATTTTACAAAGTATTAAATTGCTGATCTAAAAGATCCAAGATATTTTAGCAAAATTTATTAGAACTGATAAGACAAGTTAGGAAAATGTCTATAAATAAGCTTAAATTTAAAATATTAAGAGTTGCTTCTTTTCATAAATAATAATCCAGTCTGACTTATAATACTGAAATTTTTATTCTTTATCCTCAAAAATAATTGTTGTTGTTGTTGTTGTTGTTGTTGTTGTTGTTGTTAGGTGCCATCGAGTCGAGTCGACTCATAGCGACCCTATGTTCAGCAGATCGAAACACTTCCCGATTCTGTGCCAGGCAAACGATCTTATTTATGTTTAAGCCCATTGTTGCAGACACTAGGTCAATCCATCTGGTGGAGGGTTTCCTATTTTGCGTTGACCTGCCACTCTTCCAAACATGATGTCCTTCTCCAGGGATTGATCTCTCCTGACTACATGTCCGAAATATGTAAGACCCAGTTTGGCCATTCTTGCTTCCAAGCAGCACTATGGTTGCATTTCTTCTAGGACAGATTTGTTGGTTCTTTTGGCAGTCCATGGTATATTCAATAGATGTCTCCAGCACCACAATTCAAAAGCATCAATTCTTTTTCTGTCTCTTTTGTTCAATGTCCAGCTTTCACAACCATATGATGCCACTGAAAATACCATGGCATGAGTCAGACGCACCTTTGTCTTCAATGTGACATCTTTGCTTTTCAGTACTCTAAAGAGATCTTTTGCCACAGCTTTTCCTAGAGCAATGCGTCTTTTGATTTCTTGACTTCTGCTTCCATGGGTGTTGATTACAGAGCCAAGCAAAGCAAAATCTTGGACAACCTCAATCTTTTCTCCATTGATTGTGAAGTTACGTGCTGACCCAGTCGTAAGGATTTTTGTTTTGTTGATGTTTAGTTGTAACCCATATTGAAGGCTATGATCTTCGATCTTCATCAGTAAATGTTTTAAATCCTCTTCACTTTCAGCAAGCAGAGTTGTGTCATCTGCATAACGCAGGTTGTTAATGAGTCTTCCTCCAATCTTGATGCCACATTCTTCCTCATAAAGCCCAGCTTCTCGGATTATTTGCTCAGTGTATAAATTGAAGAGAGAAGGTGAAAGTATACAGCCCTGACGCACACCTTTCTCAACTTTAAACCACTCAGTGTTTCCTTGTTCTATTCAAACAACTGCCTCCTGGTTCATGTACAGATTTCTCATGAGCACAATTAAGTGTTCTGGTATTGCCATTTTCCGAAGTGTTATCCATAATTTGTTATGATCCACACAATCAAATGCCTTTGCATAGTCAATAAAACATAGATAGACATCTTTTTGATATTCTCTGCTTTCAGCTAATATCCACCTGACATCAGCAATGATGTCCCTGGTTCCCCGCCCTCTTCTGAATCCCGCCTGATTGTCCCATAATTCCCTGTCAATGTACTGCTGCAGTCGCTTCTGAATGATCTTTAGTAGAATTTTGCTGGTGTGTGATATTAATGATATTGTCCGATAGTTTGCACATTCAGTTGATTCAGTTGGATCCCCTTTTTTGGGAATAGGCACAAATATGGATCTCTTCCAGTGAGTTGGCCAAGTGGCTGTTTTCCAAATCTGTTGGCACAAACATGTTAACACCTCCAGTGCTGCATCTGTTTGTTGAAACATCTCTGTTGGTATCTCGTCAATTCCTGGGGCCTTGTGTTTCACCAATTCTTTCAAGGCAGCTTCCACTTCGTCCTTCAACACCACTGGTTCCTCTTCATATGCAACCTCTTGGAATGGTTGGTCATCTACCAAGTCTTTCTTGTATAATGACTCTGTGTGTTCTTCCCATCTTCTTTTGATGTTTCCTGCGTCGCTTAATATTTTCCCTGTAGAATATTTCACTACTGCACTCAAGGCTTGAGTTTTTTCTTCACTTCCTTAAGCTTGAGAAACATAAAGCGTGTTCTTCCCTTTTGGTTTTCTGCCTCCAGCTCCTTGCACATGTTATTATAATATCTGTTTTTGTCTTCTCAAGCTGCCTTCTGAAATCTTCTGTTTAGTTCCTTAACTTCCTCATGTCTTCCTTTTGCTTTAGCTGCTCGACGTTTGAGGGCAAGGTCCAGTGTCTCTTTTGACATGTACTTTGGTCTTTTCTTTTTTTCTTGTCTTTTTAAGAACTTTTTGCTTCCTTCTTGAATGATATCTTTTATGTCATGTCACAACTCTTCTGGTCTCCTGTCATTTGTGTCTAATGCATTAAACCTATTTTTGAGGTGGTCTCTGAACTCAGGTGGGATATACTCAAGGTCATACCGTGGCTCTCTTATACTTGTTCTAATTTTCTTCAGCTTCTGTTTGAACTTGCATATGAGAAGTTGATGGCCTGATCCACAGTCAGAACCTGGTCTTGTTTTGACATTTTGTACAGAGCTTTTCCATCGTCTCTTTCCACATATGTAGTCAATTTGATTCCTGTATGTTCCATCTGGTGAAGTCCATGTGTATAGTCTCTGTTTATGATGTTGAAAAACTGTATTTGCAATGAAAAGTCATTGGTCTGACAAAAGTCTATCATGTGATCTCCAGCTTCGTTTCTGTCACCAAGCCCATATTTTTCAACTATTGAGCCTTCTTCTTTGTTTCCAACCTTTGCGTTCCAGTCACCAGTGATTATCAGTATGTCTTGATTGCATGTTTGTTCTATTTCAGATTGCAGAAGCTGATAGAAGTCTTCCCTTTCTTCATTTGTGGCCTTAGTGGTGGGTGCATAATTTTGAATAATAGTCATATTAACTGGCCTTCCTTGTAGGTGTATGGCTATTATTCTATCACTCACAACATTGTATTTCACGACAGATCTTGAAATGTCTTTCTTGATGATGAATGCAACTCCATTTCTCTTTAGTTTATCATTCCCACCATAGTAGACCATATGATTGTCTGACTCAAAATGCCCTATGCTGGTCCATTTTAGCTCACTGATGCCTAGAATGTCAATGTTTATGCGCTCCATTTCTCTTTTAACAATGTCTAATTTGCCTAGATTCATACTACGTACATTCCATGTTCCAATTATTAATGGATATTTACAGTTGTTTCTCCTCATTTTGAGTCATGCCACATCAGCAAGTTGAGCACCCTGGGGTTATACTCCATCTCCGTCATCATGGTAGACTCTCCTTTGAGGAGACAACTCTTCCCCAGTAGTCTTTTGAGTGCCTTCCAACCTGGGGGCCTCATTTTCTGGCACTATATCTGACAGTGTCTCTTTGCTATTCATAGGGTTTTCAATGGCTAGCTGTTTCGGGAGTGGCTTGCCAGGTCCTACTCCCTAATCTGTCTTAGTCTGGAAGCTCAGCTGAAAACCTGTCCACCATGGGTAACCTTGCTCATGTCCGGGGTTACAGTGGCAGAGCTCTCAGCCTCATTGCAACATGCAAGCCCCCACAGTGCGGCAAACTGACAGATGTATGGGGGCAAAAAAATAATAATAACAAATAAGGAGAAATAAATAAATTTATAAACAGTTCTGTGAAACTAAATTTGGAGATTTGTTTATCCTGTATATAAAGAGAAATAGAAATTGTACATAAAATAAAAGATATAAAAGGATAATAAATGGAGCCATATTCCACATTCCTGAATAAGAATACCAAATATTATAAAAATGAGTCCTTAATTTTTCTCAAATGACTTAAAAGCTTAATGCGCTTCTAATTAAATTTTCTAAAAGAATTCTGCTAATTTTTACTTGACAAAGTGATAATATAGCTCATTTAAAAATATGTAGTTTTGAATAGTGAAAAAACACCAAGAAAGTAATATAAAATAACATTGAAAGCATAATAAAGAGTGTTTTGCCTTAAAAGATGATCAAAACTACAACAAACTTTTAGCTAAGATACTAGGAATCCAGGGAAAAATGGATAGTTTGATCAGTGGGGATATAAACATTTTAGGAATTTTCATAGGTAAAAGAATTTAATATACAAATTTCCATTATACATCAATATGTAAAGAAAAAAACATTTGATAAGTGATGCTGGAACAATTTGTTAGGTAATTGGAAAAAATAAAGTGAAATCAAAATGACACTTTGATGGCCTTATAATTAACTAAAATAAACTATTTTATTATTAAGAATAAACTATAAATTAGCATTTTGTAGACTCTAAGAAGCAGAAAGTTTTTTTTTTTTAAAGAATGAAGGATAAGGGGTTGAGGATATAGCTCAGTGGTACAACATGGGCTTAGCTAACACTCCCCAGTACCTTATCAAAAAATATGTAAGTAAAAATCTGAAATCTGTTTTTCATAAGTTATGATAAGGCAAAATTAAAAGAAATTTGACAAGTTGGAAAATTATTTGTAGACAAAGGATGAATCTTGTCTCCTCTTCCTCTTCCTCCTCCTCTTCTCCTTCTTCTTCTTTCTCTTCCTCTTCTTCTCCCCCCCCTACTTTCTCCTCCTCTTCCTCCTCTTCCTTCTCCTCCTCCTTCCCCTTCTCCTTGTACTAGGGGGCTAAGCCAAGGGCTTTACATACTTTGCAAGTGTTCTACCACTGAGATATACCCTCAGAACCTTTTTTATTTTTTAATCTTGAGACAGGGTCTTGCTAAATTACACAGGTTGCCTCTGGCCTCCAACTAGAGATCCTCTTGTCTCTGCCTCCAGGATAAGGGGTTGGGATTAGAGGCCTACTCCTCTGCACCTGGCAGGATTAATCTTCTTAAAATATTTTTAAAGTTACTATCAAAGAAGAAACACACTATTACCTCAGTAGAAAATAATGGATAAAGGAAATTGGTAATTTACCAAAGAATAGGCATAACTCCTCCACCAAAAAAAAAAAAAAGAAAAAATGAAATGTTCGATCTTTTAGTCATGAAAAAATATGAAGTAAAATCATATGGAAAGAATGATTCCCCGAGTCTAAGTTTGAAAAAAAAATTAAAGACATAAAACCCAGAGTTGGTGAGGGTTATACTAGCACTAGGTAAAACTATGTCTGGAAAATAATTTTAGAAAACTATACTGAAGTACTTAAATATTAATATTCTTTGAGTTAAATTAGCCTTATATTTTAAAAACTGCATCTATGTAAAAATAGTTCAATTATTTTACAACAGAGTTGGATAGTGAAATGTTGATATATTAAAAATAGTTTTTATTTTACTTTTTAAAATTAGCTTACAGTATACGTTTCATTATGTGATTTCATACAATTGTGTCACACATGTTGCTTTTGTTCATTCCCTCATTACCCATTCATGTTGCTCACATTTAAAGCAATTATAAATCATATTCCC
Organism: Pedetes capensis; assembly: GCA_007922755.1. Taxonomy (NCBI): domain Eukaryota; kingdom Metazoa; phylum Chordata; class Mammalia; order Rodentia; family Pedetidae; genus Pedetes; species Pedetes capensis. The sequence goes on along the minus strand of VMDO01011363.1, from coordinate 61,586 downwards.
AAAAAGTTTTATCCAATAACAATGAAAATATATTCACAATGTAAATGAAAAAATTAGAATGAGAGATTATTTATATAACATGATGGTAAATTTGTGTTTTTCTATGCACACACACGCACACATACAAGTACCAATACATATGCATATATACATATAACAAGAAGAAAATACTTAAAACCTAATTTTATTTTGTAAATACATTATGAATGAATGTTTTTATAATTTTAAAAATACTGAGAATACTATATTTTTATAATACTTAAAGAATTGTCAAGGAAGGATAAGAGGATACTGCTAGAATCTAGGAGATATTCATTTATAAACTCATTTGGCAAATATTTACACAATATTTACTAGTATTAAGTGACATAGGAAACATCAAAAGAAGATGGAAGAAATACAAAGAGTCATTGTACCAAAAAGAATTGGTAGATGGACAACCATTTCAAGAGGTTGCATATGATCAGGAAACAATGGTTTCCTGGAAGAAGAAATGGAAGCTGCCTTGAAGGAACTGGCAAAACACAAGACTCTAGGAATTGATGGAATGCTAATAGAGATATTTTGACAAATAGGTGCAGCACTGAAGGTGCTCACATGTATATGCCAAGAGATTTTGAAAAGAGCTACCTGGCCAACTGATTGGAAACGATACATACATACATACATACATACATACATATATATATATATATTTTTTTTCCGGTACTGGGGGTTGAACCCACGGCCCCACACTTGCATGCTTTGCGAGTGCTGGACCACTGTGCTGCACCCCCAGGCCTTTTTTTTTTTTTTTTTTGAGACAGGGTCTCGCTAAATTATACAGACTGCCTCTGGTCTCAAACTTGCGATCCTCCTGCCTCTGCCTCCCAAGCCACGGGATCACAGGCATGCGCCACCATGCCCAGCTATACCAGTATATTGACTGGGAACTGCCAGAAGACCAAGCCAGATTCAGAAGAGGGTGTGGAACCAGGGACATCATTGCTGATGTCATATGGATATTAGCTGAAAATAGAAAATATCAGAAAGGTGTCCATCTATACTGTATTAACTGTGCAAAGGAATTTGACTGTGGATCACAATAAACTATGGATACCATTGGAAAGAATGGGAATACCAGGGCATTTAATTGCACTCCTGAGGAATCTCTACATGGACCAACAGGCAGTTGGTTGAACAGAACAAGGAAACATTGCTTGGTTTAAAGTCAAGAAAGCTATGTGTCAGGGCTGTATCCTTTCACTGTACCTCTTCAATCTCTATCCTGAGCAAATAATCCAAGAAGCTGGACTTTATGAAGAAGAACATAGCATCAGGATTGGAGGAAGACTCATTAACAACCGGCATTATGCAGATGACACAACTCTGCTTACTGAAACTAAGGAGGATTTGAAGCATTTACTGATTAGGACCAAAGAACACAGCCTTCAGTATAAATTGCACCTCAACATCAACAAAACAAAAATCCTTACAACTTGGTCAGTAAGCAACTTCATGAAAAACGCAGAAAAGATTGAGGTTGTTCAAGATTTTGCTTTACTTGGTTCTACAATCAACACCCATGAAAGCAGCAGCCAAGAAATGAAAAGACACATTGCATTGGGCAAAGCTGTTGCAAAAGGCCTCTTTAAAGTGTTGAGAAGTGAAGGTATCGCACTGAAGACAAAAGTGCACCTGACTTATGTCCTGGTATGTTCAGTTGCATCAATTGCTTGTGAAAGCTGGACATTAAATAAGGGAGACAGGAGAAGAATTGATGCTTTTGAATTATGGTACTGGAGATGAATATTCAACATACCATGGACTTCCAAAAGAACCAACAGATTCTCTCTAGAAGAAGTGCAACCAGAGTGCTCCTTGGAAGCTAGGATGGCTAGATTGTGTCTGATGTATTTTGGACATGTCAGGAGGGACTAAACCCTGGATAAGGACATCATATTTGAGAGGGTGACCGGTCAACAAAAAAAAAAAGGAAGTCGCTCAACAAGATAGATTGACACAGTGATTGCAACAATGGGTTTAAACATAAAAAAAGATCATGTGCCTGGCACAGTGTCAGGGAATGTTTCATTCTGTTGTACATAGGTTGACAGTACCTAACAATGATCTACTAGTGCCAGGTGTTGTGTTAGGTCCTCAGCAAACGAAAGGTGAGCAAACCAGATGGAAGTTGTTCTCCCAATGACTTCAGAGTCATGCTTCTCAAGATTTGTATTTCTGGTTTTCAACCTCTCCTTTTCTAATATTATCACAGTCTGAATAAATAGGTTGCATTTTTCTCATTCTCAGCAAAAAGAAAATTTAGCTTGCTTTCCCGCAAAGAAGACCTAGCAACCAATTATCTTAACTTTCTATCCTTCTGCTCTCATAGGCAGCCCTTCCCTGGAGCTAACTTTTCTCATGAAAAATGATTGTGTCATCAGCAGCAGACAAACTGCCAAATAACACCTTCCTTTCTCTTTGATATGTTACCATCCCAGGAGCTCAGTTTAGCAGAAGTCTCTACTGAGGCCCAGAAAAACATTACTTATTTCTTTTAAATAAGCTCTAAAGTGAGCTCTAGGAAGACCTATAGTAAGCTACTTGGCCCACCAATATTCTTCTGTTATTTCTATAATATTGTGTCTTTGTGTGTCTGTGCATGATGTATTAGTGCAAAGATGATACATACATATTATATACATATATACTAGATATCCTCACAAACTGTACAGTTTATGAAAATTATATTTAACATGTGATTCCAAAATAAACTGTTATCCTTTTATATACTGATTAGCTGGACAAGAATTTTAAAGTATTATTTTTCCTTCATTCAAAATAGCTTCTATCAGCCAGTCATTCAACATTTAGTGAATCCCTTCTATGTGACAGTAATGATCCTTGCCATTGGGGATTTTGAGATGAATGAGGCGTGGTTTTTACAGGGTTGAGAAGAAGTGTAGAGAATATTTCAAGTCTGCAAGCTAAAAGCTATGTGCAAGAAGCTTTGGTAGCCAAAAGAGAGAACATCTAATATTCTTTTAAAGTAAGATGCTTGTGCTAAATTTGCAAAGATGAGTAGAAGCTTCAATGGCATACAAAATGAGCCAAAGAGGCACATGTGATATGTAAGAAATCCTGAAAGAATACTAGACTATACCAAGATAATGTATCCACTGGTCAATGGTTGTCTTGTTGCTGCTATTGTAAAAGAATTGGAAAGAATGTGAGCTCTTTGTTTTTTTCCAATTGTACTTTCCCTTGGCCACATTCTATCAAGTTACCAGGCAGAGTTCTCAAATATTTTTATAGCTATTAGCTTAATAAATCATCATGGTAATAGTATGGGGGATGAAGTATTTATCACCTCTAGTTTACACATAAGAAAAATGACAGGAAAAACAAAGAAAAATGAAGCACAGAGAAGGTAACTTTCTAGTTACTAACAAAGCCAGAATTCAAACATAAGAAGATTTAGGTAAAGTCTAAACGTTATAACTACCTCCTAAATAAAGGATTCATATACAGAGTATATAGAGAACTCCCACTGTTCTAGCTGTTGTCTCTGTAGCACAAAAATCAACCAAAACTAACTTACAAAGAGGTTTATTGAGGGCTCACAGTCAAGAGATGAGTCCATAATGGTGACAGGGCAGGTGGCAGCAGCAAGAGGCAGCACCCACAGCAAATGACCTTACATCTTCAGGAGCAGGAAGCAGAGAGAAGGCACAGCCTCAGATCTGGAACAAAAACCTCCAAAGGCCCACCCCCAGTGACTTACTTCCACCAAGCTAGACCCACGTCTCAAAGTTCCACAACTTTCTACGGCAGCACCACCAGCGGGGGAGCAAATGACATGACTTTTGGAGGGCATTTTATATTCAGACCATGATACCCATTAAAAAAGAGAGAGAGAGAGAAACAGGAAAACAATTACAGGTTATAAAATTCATAGAAAAAATTCTAAATGGGCAATAAATTGTAAAAGGATGTTCAACATCATTTGCATTCTATGATTGCAAAATAAAGCAACAATGCAATGCCATTTTTTCTCATCAACTAGGAAAATATTTAAAGTCTGATGATATCAATTCTTTGCAAGTATTTTACGAAAAGAAAATTCTCATATAATACTTATACAAGCTTAAATTTGTGTAACAATTTCACAGAGAAATTGGTAGCAGTTAGCAATATCACAACAATGCAAACTTTGTAATCCAGTAGTCCACTTCTAGATGTATAATCTAGACAAAATTCTCAAATATAGGCACAATAAACATGAATGATAAAAATAATTAATCAATTGTTTGTGATACCATAGGGTTGACAATAACATAAATGCTTAGTTCAGACAACTGGTAAATAAAACTCAATATGTTTATAGTTATGCAATACTTGACAGTGAATAAAATTTTTGAACTATATATATTTTACTTAAATCTATGAGTGGGTTGGGGTTTAGCTCAGTTGGTAGAGTGCTGCTCTGCACTCTCTGAGGACGCAGGTTCGACCCCCCAGCACTGTGAAAACGGGAGGACATGGCAATCCACTCCTGAAGCAATCCTGAAAAACAATCTGTCATTGAAAACCCTATGAGGGTTGCTATTGTAGGACCCCAAATTAGGATCTTCCAGGAGAGAGGTCCCAGGGAGACACCGAGTCGTGGATTGATGCAATAAACATGAGGCTTTATTTCTGGCGCGGGGGTCAACTCTCCATAGAGTCTCCCTAGCGAGGGAGGGAAGGCGACCCTGAAGGAGAGGGGCTTGGGGTTTTTATATAGTTTAAGGGGTGGCAGGAAGACACAAGGAAATTAGGTTTCAACTGTCCAGGTCCAGATGTCCTATGGTCATTTTTGGTACATTTTTGGTACATTTTTGTTGTTCCTCTTCAGAGAACCCCCCACCTAGGTCAGGAAATTGAAACTTGAGCAGACTTAATTATACAGGAACTTTAAACAAGCATTGTAACACTTCAGGTAAACATTTTGAATTGTTAGTGAGCTCCAAGCATTCATAGGGAGGGGGAGGAGGAGGCGGTAGCGTCCTTCACTATGAGCGACTCTACAGCACCTAACAACAAAATCTATGAGTAATTAACCATCACAAATTCTGTAAAATAGGTATTTATGTTATTCTTTGTTGTACCATATCTTCACAATTTCTTAGCAAAAAGCAAAAAATAAAATAAAATTTTAAAAGAACTGTCTTCTTATTTTAAGGAAGGAAGCATAACATGAGAATCCCTAAATGTCTCAGATCTTAATTGCATTTCCCACTTTTTTGCTACTTCTCTGCTTTTGTAGAAGCAGATAAATAAGCTTTTACATTTTCAAAAGGCTTATGATTACTTGATCCCTCTCCTGCTCTTTCTGGTCTTAGATTATTGTATCCAGTGCTAAGGAACATCTTTGTACAAAACTATATTCTGTTTCACTTGTATTGTTTTGCTAATTTCAGATGGGTCATCTGGAACCAAAGCCTATTTTATTTTTTTTATTGTAGGATGTTTACTAGAAGCAACAAAAGTGCATCACAACCCTTAAATTTTTCTATCAAATCCCCTGAAATCCCAGCTTTATAGTAGGCCCATCATTTGATTCAAAGACCCAGGGACAGCGCTTTAACCAACTTTTTCACAGTCACTTCAACCAAGATCATCAGTTTCTCAGCAAGAGGTCTCATGATCCTACTCCCACTCTTTTGGCTAGCTCTATAATTACAAATCCATCAATTGTACCACTCCCACCACTACACCATTGTGGTATTAGTCAAGATACTTTATTGCTAAAGAATCTAAGTCAATCTATATTAAACCAAAAATGAAGTACATTTGTTCATACATCTGGATAGTTCAGGGGTTAATGGCTTCCTTCAGGCATGGTTTGACCCAGGGGATTATATAATTTTTTATATATCCTTTTATATTTTAGTTTTTAGTTTTTTAGGTCTTCTACTTTCTGCGATGGCCTTATTTTCTTCTACTACTGATGGGCTTTTTCTCTGCAGTTATGGAACATGGTTTCCAACAGCTCAAGGTCTACTGCAAGCTTAGTAATTTTTCAGGAAAGATAGTCATTTTTTTCTCAGGATCTATATATCACTCCCAAGGATTTCCTTGTTTGGATCATGTTTCTACCCCTTGGAAGAGTTATGGCTGTCAGGAAGGAAGGACACTGTGATGATACCCTACTAGACTGAATGGAATGGGAATGAAGTGGTTTCTTAAATGGAAGAAGGGAGCTATTAACAGATAATGAGGAAAAAATGGTGGAAAGTAAAACCAATTGGTACCACACATCCACATATATTTTTCTAGTAATCCCTAAACTTTAGTTACATATAATTTCCTCTCATTTGTGGTTCATGGGAGAATTAAGAAGTGTCTCTGACAGAAAATAACATTCTCTGAACTATCTTCCATGCTGTTTGATGTATTGGGAGCAGGGTCAACGTGATGGAATTCCAAAGCTTCAGACCATGGCCCCACAACAAAGACACCTAAGTAGCCCAATAGTCTGAACAAGCAAGAGGATGCTGAAGCCTGTAGTATCAGTATTTATCCTGTGTTTATTTGACTAGTAACCCACTTGTTCCCAAGTTTAACTTTGAACTTAGCCATACCTACAGTCACTCCACATTTCCTGGGTGTAGCTTTAGTTCCAATGTCCACTGAACAGCTTTCCTCCTACTTTCCACTGAATTCACAGCTCCCAAATGGAAGTGTGAGTGCTTTTTTATTCTCCGGGGGAAACATCTGCCCTCCCTGAGTGTGGCCATGCTGTGAAAAGAGAGATTATAGAATATTGCTCTACAGCCAGCTTCCTCAGTCACTGATCACCAGACAAAATGTCAGAGCAGCTGGTGTTCACCAATTCACCCTCTGTGATTTCAAATACCAATTAGGACTGTGAACTCCTAATTGCCTCATTTCTAGCAACATTTTAAAGTAATTAATGAGTAATTGAGTAATACGTTAATAATAGCCTTACTCATTTTTCTAATGCTCAGCTCCTACATATGTTCATTTCTATGACCTGTAGGGAGTATTGCATCTCAGGTCATATCTTGTTAATAGCCCCCAAGCAATAATTTACCAGGGCAATTTGCTTTCCTCCCCCAAAGCAGTACAGGAGACAGGGATGGAGGAGTATCAGGCTTCGGTCTTTCTTTTGTTCCTTTTGCATGTCCTATGCTTTTTTCTCATCCAATTCATTCTATCAATGAAACTCAGAACAAAGTGTCAGCATCCAGGAGAGTTTTCTAATTGCAGTAAAGCCTTATCTCATGACCACTCCTGAACACACTCTTGCTTCACTGATAAGAATATTTACTTGGACTTCCAGTTTTATTTGAACATAATTATAGCTTATAGTTAGATGTTAGATATGAAGGTATTTATTAAGCTTAGGATTTTGATTCAAAGGGAAAGATGGCCACTGCAAAACGACTCAGCCCACCAAGATAGCTACAGGCAAGAAGCAGCAGTATTGTGCTTTCTGAGTGCCTGTAATCCTAGCACTCAGGAGGCTGAGGCAGGAGGATCCAGAGTTCAAGGCTGGCCAGGAGTGGATAGTGAGACTTTATCTTAAAAAACAAAAACAAATAAATAATCTCCCAAAGATAGCTGTAGTCAAGAGGTATACAGAGTCATAAAGAGAACTCCAAAATAAATTGAAACTTGTTTTTAAGATAATCTTCAAGAATTGAGAGCCAGAGTAACTAAGCCATTTAGAAATAGGTCAGAAGAGCACTGGAAGTCTCTATCAAATCTCACTAATCTTTGAAGGGGTTAGGGGCTTGGATATGGGAACTCTAATTCTAGAAATGCTGAAGAGCCTGGCTTTAGGAGTGTGGAAATGAGATTACTGGAGAATCATTTACAGAGGTTGGTTGGCATAAAGTCTTTTTAAGCAAAATTGTCTCATTAATTATTTCTTCTTTCTCTTAGATTCATAACTTCTGTCTTCACTTGTTTTTTTTTTCACCCAGAATATAAATACAATAAAGTATGTCCTTAAAAAAAGAAACAAAAACATCATCTCTTCCTCTGCTTTTCCCTTCTCTAGCAACTGGCTTGAATCACCTATAGCCTTTCCTCCTGCAGTAACCCTTCAATACAGTTCACTGAACAGTCTTCAAAGCAATGTCTCTCAAAGAGATGGTAACTGGGTGGGAGGAGCCAGAATTTGAGGGAGAAAGATATCAAGGGTGGGCACCATTAGGCATAGCCATATTATATACTATCTCTTTCTCTAACCCCTGCTCCTAGTTGAGAACTAATGTTTTAGAATTATATCCTGCTAACTTCATTTTGGAGTCTTGATCACTCACCCAAATGATGAAGTCAAAACACTGCTCCTGTAGTTAGATCCAAATCTGGGAGACATAAAGCTGATTATAACTCACTTAGGTTGAGTACTCCAGAAACAGATTCTACAACCAAGACTGGATTTGATGCACAAGGCTAACTAAACAGTATCTGGGGGAACAATACCTATAAGGTATAAGTGAAACTGGACTTAAAGTGAGATGTAGTTGCACTGAAGATCAGCCAGTTTTGTGGGGGCTCAGATCCTGAGATTGCCCATAGAAGATGTCCTATACCAAGGCAAGGAGTGGGTCCTGATTCTTCTACATCTGCTAGTGATTGAGGCAGGCTGCCCCATAGGGAGCATAACTTTTGACAGGCAAAATTTATGGGAAAGGACTCAGTCATGAGCAACCAGCATTCAACTTTCCTGGCAGCTGAAAAATGAGAACCTTGCTCCTAAAAGGGAGATCTAGATTACCTACTCCAGCATCCATATAATCACCTTCCTTTCTCTAAGTCACGCTGCTAAAGCCTACTCGGGTGACTCAGCCTTGCCTATTCCTTCTTATGCAGTGGTATCTTTCGTCATATGTCTCAAACCATTTGATGGGGGCAAGATTCTTTCCCCTACCTTTTTAACAACTTGACTTTGTTCACTTCCAACAATAACAATCACACTTTTCCTCCTCAGAGGCATCCTTCTACTCTCAGGTACATCCTCTAAAACCTGTTCAAAGGGTGACTCATCAAAGTCAGATCCAATTCTAAGGGAAGAGACTGGAACTCTTCCATACCCTTTGACTATCCATCCATCCCTTTAATTAAAATTTCAGTGACTTCCTCATTGTCAAAATCTAGTCCTGAAATGGTTTGACATCTCTAGAATATGACTTTATTTTACATTTTTAATATCTCTTTTCTTCCTTTCCCACATATTTTTTTACCTCAAGTTCTCTTTATATTCTGTGTATCTCTCTGGATCTTGTGCCTGAGATTATAGACTCCTCTTTTATGTCTATCTCAATATATCATGTTGTATAGCATTATACTTTATTGGTAACCCCTAAATTGTATTTAGTTATTATTCTTTCTTTTCATGTCAACCACATGTCATTAATCTCCATATCTGTAGATCTGGCTCAATATGTCCTTACTGACAAAAATTTGCTATGTATCTGTGGTATGCTGAGGTAAATGTTGGACATACTTGGATACACACACTCAAATATCTTAGATGGGCTAGATACTATGGCCTCTTTTCCCTCCACCAGATTTGCCTCCTATATACCTGCCTCAGACAATAGCATCACCAGGCACATCTATCACCAAGCCATTCGAGGCTCTGGCTTCTCCACCTCATCCAGCATGGAATCAAACACCAACTTTGTTTATTCTACCTGCTAAGAAGCTTTCAAGTCTTTCCACTCTTCTCCACATTGTTGCTGACTCTAGTGTAAGTCTCATAAATTTTCAACCTAAATCTCTTTAAAAGCTTCCTAATGGGTTTCCTCACCCCATTCTCCCTTTCTCCAATTCATTTCCCACACTGCTGCTAGAGTGATCTGCTTAAAACACACATCTAATCTTATTTCTCCTTCCCTAAAAGCCTTCAGCTTCCAATTGTCTTCTGGATAATGTTCAAACTATGTCATAGCATTAAAGCACCTCATGATCTGGTCTTTGACAAACTCTCAAGCTTTATTTCTTGCCACACTCCACTGAAAACATACCAGATATTGCATAATTTCCAGAATCTATCATGTTTCTTAGGTCACTTGCTGATCTACTTGGACCATCTTCTCTCACATATGGAGACTGTTTATCAGAAGTGAGTTCTATTTTCATAGCATTTCTCATCTGACTATATTGTTCAAAGACATAGAACAATAGGGGTGAGGGCCAGTTGGTAAATTTTGCATGAGCATTCTGTAGTTCCTATGATTAGAGAGGTGGAGATGAATTGAGACCATGGTCAATTCTTGTTGTTGTTGTTAGGTGCCGTGGAGTTGAGTCCGACTCATAGCGACCCTATGTACAGCAGATCAAAACACTTGCCGATTCTGTGCCAGGCAAACAATCTTATTTATGTTAAGAGATAATTTAATGTGCCTCTATTACTTCATGGGCTGGGCTTTAGCTCAGTTGGTAGAGCATCGCTCTGCAGTCTCTGAGGTCCCAAGTTTGATTCCCAGCACCACAAAAATGGGAGAAGGACGTGGCAATCCACTCCCAAGGCAATCCCGAAACAATCAGCCATTGAGAACCCTCTGAGGGTCGCTATGAGTCGGGCATGACTCCATGGCACCTAACAACAACAGCAACAACATATTACTTCATATATGAATTTAGGAAAAATAAAGTATAAAAGATATTTATAATTATAAGAAGACAGAAACTTAAGTTCAATTTGCTACTATGGCAATCCAACAAAGGTTGGAGGAAATTTTTAGCTGAATTATTACCATATAGAAAATAAAGATGGACTGAACCAAAATACCTGCAATTGCAGGTTCATAAAAAGAATTAATTGGTGGATGGATTAAAGACAATCATATGTCCACTGTCTATTAGAGGCTAAATGCAGGTAGAAGCTGCCCAGGTGGCAGCTCTTTTGGTTTCTAACTCAGGTCTGTGGTATCTGCTTTCCTGGAACTAGACAAAGCTATGAGTCAAATCTACCCAAACAGATGCTTGTATAGAAGAGCCTGCTTGGTAGACATAGTTCTGGTACTCTCTCCTTTATACCCTTCCAATGCATTAATATGTCCACTGAATGGGATTCCCCTAGCCAATTCTATCATCTTTAAAAAGAGACTCAACTGGAGTGAAGATCTACATATCCACCTGACATGCACGAGAAGATCTGCCCACCTCTCACATATAATCTTTTAGAAAAAATAATCCAACTGCTATTTCTCTAGATATACAGATACCAGAATTATATAGGATTTGAAGGAAACTCTCCTTTGATAGCATGTGGGGAATCTAGCTCTTCAAGGGGTAAAAAATAATGGAGCAAATAAAACAAATTAACACTTTGAAACAGAGTATTAAACTGAGAAGTCAGGGAAAATTGGGTAATATATATATTTTTAAGATTTTAAAGAATTCATATTCTGTTTTCTGTTCATGAGATGTTGCATTGATAAAAGATACCAGGTTTCCATAATAAAAAAAAAATTTAACAATAAAAAAGTATTTTTCAACATAAAAATTTGTATTTTTAAAATTAAAAAGTTCAATAGAGGCAACGAATAGACTAATAATATGCTATGAAAAATTGAATTAAGGAATTTAATTGTTGAAACAAACAATTCTCCCAGAATACAGAGCAAGAAGATAGAAATTATAAGAAAACTCATGGAGGAAAAATGTGTGTCCTCCAATATCTGAATAATGGGAAGATTGATAGGGAGAGAAAAGAGCTGATGAAGGGAAATGGCAATAAGAATTGAACTAGAAGAAAGTTTCTCTGAGTTGAAAAAACAAATATTAAACAAGATTATTTAAAAATATCTACACACACTTACATATATCCTGGTGACATTTTGGAAATAAAAAGATGAAGTCTATATGTTTCCACATAGAAAAGAGCAAGTACTTAAAAAGAAGAAGAACCAGATTGGCACCAATGTCTTCATTCATGATATTGGAAAACAGAGTATCAATAAAGCAGTATCAGTGGATTTTTTAATAAAAACAAATGGCAAGTCTATAGTACCATATCCAATCAACTTTTGTTCATTCATGATAGCAATAGATTCATATATTTAGATGTACAAAGTCTTAGAAAGTACCACACTCATATTTCCTTTATGAAAAGTAAAAAAGAAACTTATAAAAGTACTATCATCAAATGCAAATTGCATTAGCATAAAGATCTCAAGATAGAAAAAACATAATATGCAAGAAATAGTTGCAATCAATGAGACTAGTAGCAGTTCAATTTAAATAATAATTGTTATAATGGTTCTGAAATATGTGGGAATTATTAAGAGAGAATTCTTGAAATAGAAAGAACATAATGTAAGAAAAAATGAATAATAATCCAAGAGTAAATTTAAGAGTGCTCATTCCCAAGCTTAAGTGCTACTTCTATCAATTCTTAGCTGTTATAATGAAGGGCAAAATCATTTAGCCTTGGTTTTAGCCATTTTGTGCCTTGGTTTCCTCCTTAGTGTAATGAGATTGATAATAGCATCAGCTTTATTTTGAAGAATAAATAAATTTCTACCTGTAAAGGATTTAGAAGAGTGTTTCACACAGAGTTAGTGCTTAACAAACATCATCTATTATTATCATCATTATCATCATTGCTATTATTGTTATTATATCATTGACAGGGCAGAAACATGATTATTATTTAATTTTTAACACTGCTAAAAAAAAAGCCTTAAAATGTTCTTCTAAATTAAGTAAACCAGTACAGAACTTGAAGTAGGTTATAGAGCTTTGAAATCAGTTGAAGAAAAAGAGAACAAAGACAGCTTGATTAATCCAGCTAATTAACCAAGATGACAAATACAAGACAAAGAGCTTGTTTGGGGGATGATTGGGCACTCAGTTTTGGACATATTGAATTTGAGGTGCTTCTAAGACAATTTGATATATGAAACTCAATCTAAGCAAGGCCTAAGCAAGTGATATATATTTTAGAAAGTGAAATTCATAGATGTAGTTAAAGTATGGAAGGATTTCAAGAAGGAGGATTAGGGTAACGCGTGGTTTAAAGGTCTGATATAATAATGTGCTTTGGCCACAAGGAAATTGATAAGAATAAGCCTAATCACAATAGACTGAGGAGATGGTTGGTGCCCTGGGAGCATGAAGAATTAGATGGCTAAACTGAATTACCCTGCCTGGAAACTGCTATATTCATGGAAGTATATATCTGTCTTTTCAAAGAGATGGAAACTCTCACACATGAAATAGCATTCTAAGAATAACACATAGACCATGGACAAAGAGGCAGTTGTTCATTCATCAACTATCTATTGAACACTTATGTGCCACATGCTATTGTAGACCCTGGGATACATTGGTAAATAGAATATAACTTTGCTGCTTTCGTGGCTTGAGGTCTTTAATGTAGAGAAAACTTCTTCCCTCAATCAACAAAAAGAAGAAGCTTCCTCCCAGACATAAATCAGCAAGCTAAATACTGGGATATAAGTAGGCTCAGTCTTCTTTCTTCACTTTGCCAGAGAGAAACGTTTATTTTCACCAGTGTGTCCTGATATATAGAATTGTCAACCACAATGCAATTTGTGTTCCAGAATCCTGTGCATTCTGGTGAAAGGGGTTCCCTCTTATTCAGGCTTCCTGCAAACTGTGAGTCATGTGTGTAGCAAAAAGTCTGAGTATTTTTGTTTGTTTGTAGTATTGGGGGTGAATCCAGCACCTTGTACATACTAGGCAAGTGTTTTACCACTGAGTATTACTCTCAGCCTCACTTTTTAATTTTTCATCTTGAGATATGATCTGTCTAAATTGTGCAGGCTAGATCTGGCCTCAAACTCACAATCCTCCTGCTTCAACCTCCTAAATTGCTGGGATTACAGGAAAGAGCCACAGAACTGGCCCTGAGCCCATCTGTTCTTCCTTCCTCCTTCCTCCCTTCCTCCCTCCTTCTCTTTCTTTCTTTTCCTTCCTTCTTTCCTTCTTTTCTTCCTTCCTTCCTCTTTTTCTTTCTTTCTTTTTATTTTCTCTTTTCTTTCTTCTTTTTTCTTTCTTTGTAATTTTGTTAGTATACAACTTAATGGGTTTCATTATAACATTTTCATACACGCATATCATTGTACATTGCTTTTGTTCATCTCCCCCGTTACTGTCTCATGATACCCATCCCTCCATTTGATCCCCTTCCTTTCCACCAATGGTCCCCCTTCTGCTTGCATGCCTTGTTTACGTTGTGTGTGTGTGTGTGTGTGTCTCCAGATTTTGCCTTTGAGAGCAAAACGTGATATTTCTCTTCCTTTGCTCCATTACCCTCTTATTGTGTCCTTCTCTCCCTTTAGTCCCTTTTCTCCCGCTACATAGTCTCTCTTCTACTTTCATGACATATATAATAAAATATTGAATATATATTGAAATCTAGCATCTATTTATTTATGAGAGAAAACATAAGATATATGTCTTTCTGGGTCTTGCTTATTTCACTTAAAGTGATGATCTCTAGTTTCATCCATTTTCCAGAAAATGTCATAATTTTATTCTTCTTTATGGCTGAATAAAACTCCATTGTGTGCATATACCACATTTTCCTTATGCACTTGTCTGGTGATGGACACCCACCTTGATTCCATATCTTGACTATTTTGATTGACACTGGAATGAACATGGATAAGCAGGTATCTCTATGTTATGTTGGCTTATATTCCTTTGGATATATATGAAGGAGTAGTATAGCTGGGTCATATGGTAGATCTATTTTTCTAGTTTTTGAGGAATCTCCATATTGATTTCTATAGTGCCTACACTAACTTACATTCCACCAGCAGTAAATAAGGGTTCCTTTCTCCCTGAATCCTCACCAACATTTCTTATTGTTTGTTTGTTGGTGCTAGCCATTCTGACTGCGGTGAGATGGTATCTCCAAGGTAGTTTTCATTTGCATTTCCTTGATGGCTAGGGATGTTGAACATATTTTCATATGTTTATTGGCTATTTGTATTTCTTCTTTTGAGAAGTATGTTCAATTCATTTGCCCATTTTTTTTCGAGTACTAGGGGTTGAAGACAGGGCCTCACACATACTTTGCAAGTGCTGTATCACTGGGTTGAAACCACAGCCCATTTCTTATTTTTTATTTTGAGTCTGGGTCTCTCTAAATTACAAAGATTGCCTCTGGCCTCATAATCCTCTAGCTGCTGCCCCCAAGTTGCTGAGATTACAAGCATGTGTCACCATGCCTGGCATTATTTACCTCCTTTTTGATTGGATCATTTGCTTTTTTGGTGTTTAAATTTTTAAGCTCTTTATCTGTTGTAGCTATTAAACACTTGTCTGATGTATAGTTGGCAAAGATTTTCTCCCATTAGATAGACTGTCTCTTCACGCTGTTAATCACCTCTTTTCCTATGTAAATTTCATGTAATCTCATCTGTTAATTCTTGCTATTGTTTCCTGAGCTCTTGTGGTCCTATTCAGAAAGTCCTTGCCTATGCCTATACCTTGAAGCATTTTCCCTGTTTTCCTCTAGCAGTTTCAGTTTCAAAGCTAAGGTCTTTGATCCATTTTGAACTGATTTTTGTACAGGGTGATGGAGAGGGATCTAATTTCACTCTTCTACATGAGGATATCCAGTTTTCCCAGCACCATTTGTTGAAGAGGATGTCTTTTCTCCAACTTACATTTTTGGCACCTTTGTTGAACATCAGGCTATTGCAATTAGCAACAGGAGGCTGTAGCTGTTGTGAGTTTATTTGTAGATCCTCTATTCTATTCTAATGGTCTACATATCTGTTTTTGTGCCAGTACCATGCTGTTTTGTTACTATGGCTCTATAGTTTCATTTGAAATCAAGTATTGTTATACCCCCTGCATTGTTCTTTCTCTCAGGAATGCTTTGGTACGTCAGGGTCTTTTGTGCTTCCATATAAATTTTAGGATATTTTTTTTCTGTGAAGAATGTCATTGGAATTTTTATGTGGATTGCACTGAATCTGTAGATTGCTTTTGTTAATATAGCTATTTTCATAATATTTTTGATTTTGCTTGTTCTTATTTTTCTGAGACCTTGAAGTACATTCTTAAGTAATTCATTTAAGTCATCTGATCTTTTAATGTAAGCAGTCATAGTTATTAGCTTCCTTCTTAGAACTGCCTTTTGCTATATTCCAAGGTTCTGGTAGGTTATGTTTTCATTTTCATTTGATTCTAGGAATTTTAAAATTCTCTCCCTCATTTCTCCAAGGACTCACTGATCATTTAAGAGTGTAGTATTCAATCTCCATATGTTTATAGGTTTCTCTAATTTCTCTTCTTGTTGATTTCTAGTTTTATTACATTATGATCCAATAAGATATAAGAAATTATTTCAATTTTTCTGTATTTGTTAAGACTCGATTTATAGTCCAAAATATGATCTATTTTAGAGATAGCTCCATGAGCTGCTGAGAAGAACATGTATCCTCTAACTTTTGGATGGAATATTGTGTAGATGTCTATTAAATCCATTTAATCTATTGTGCTGTTTAACTTTGAAGTTTCTTTGTTAATTTTTTTGTCTGGATGTTCTATATTGATGAAAGCTGTGCACTGAAGTCACCCACAATTATTGTATCTGGACCTGTCGGTCCCTCTATGTGCAGTAGTTTTTGTTTTGTGAAACTGGGTGTGCTGATTATATATATATATATATATATATATATATATATATATATATATATATATATAGAGAGAGAGAGAGAGAGAGAGAGAGAGAGAGAGAGAGAGTTGTTGTTAGGAGCCGTTGAGTTGGTATTTGACTCATAGCGACCCTCTATACAACAGGCGAAACACTATTGTGAGTGCTTCTCTGCTGTTCATAGGGTTTTCAATGGCTGAGTGCTTCTCTGCTGTTCATAGGGTTTTCAATGGCAGATTGATTTTTGGGAGGGGGTTGCCAGGTCCTTCTCCCAAGCCTACAGCTTCTGGTGTTCCCAGGTGGTTTCTCATCCAGGTACTAACCAGGCTCGACCCTGCTTAGCTTCCAAGATCTGATGGGATCGGATGCCACAGGGCTATGGCTGCAGGCATATATGAATATGAATATATAAATATATATATATATATATATATATATATATATATATATATGCATTTATATATTCTCTTTGAGGATTGTTCCCTTTATTAATATCTGTTGTTGTTGTTGTTAGGTGCCATCGAGTCAGTATCCGACTCATAGCGACCCTCATAGGGTTTTCAATGGCTGAGTGCTTCGGGATTGCCTTGGGAGTGGATTGCCAGGCCCTTCTCCCATTTTTGCGGTGCTGGAAATTGAACTCGGGGCCTCAGAGACTGCAGCACAGCGCTCTACCCACTGAGCTAAATCCCTAATGACCTTCTTTATCTCTTCTGACTAATTTTAGCTTAAAATCTACTTCATCTGATATAAGGATGGCTACTTTGGCTTCTGCTTGCTTGGTGTATGAATTTCCATCCTTTTACTTTCACTCTGTGAGAGCCTTTGCCAGTGAGATTTGTTTTTTGCAGACAACCGATTGTTGGGTCTTGTTTTTTGTTCCAATAAGCTAGTCTGTTGAAGAGGTAAGACCTCTAATTGGAGAGGTAAGGCCATTTATATTTAGGGTTATTATTGAGAGAGATTTGCTGATTCTTGTAATTATGTTGAGTGTTTTCCTGATTGTTTCAGATATTATTCGTTATTTTCTTTTTCTTATCTTTTTATAAGGAAAATCATTGAACATCATTTTAAAAATTTGCATCTACATTATTTTGACTTTATCTGTGTCGTTTTCACTAGCTTTTTCCCCCCTTTATTGGTAAATGTTGGTGGAGTATGGAGTAATAAAACATTGGGTTTTTCCATTATGCAACTATTACAACACTTTTCGTTACCCTTTTATCAACTGATGAGGTTTACAGAAACTTTTGACTAATATGTAGTAAAATTCGTATACATATTTGGGTTAAGGTCCCTATTTTTCCCATGTACTCATGAAGTTGCCTCATTTACATTGAGATTATCCTCTCCTTTCTTTTTCTTTTATTCATATTCAGGGTTTGCTAGGTTTTTTTTAGTTAGACATGATTGATTCTTTGCTAATCGTCATAAGTTTATCTGTTCCTCTCATGAAATTTATGGGAGAAGGACCTGGCAATCCACTCCCAAGGCAATCCCGAAACAGTCTGCCATTGAAAACCTGATGAGGGTCGCTATGAGTCGGATACTGACTCGACGGTACCTAACAACAACAACAACTCATGAAATTTATTCTTCCACATGCTCTCATGGTTTAGACTCTTTCTTCCTCCTGTGTGTGTAGGATTCCTTAAGTATCTTCTGCAATGCTAGTTTGGTAGTCATGAATTGTCTTAGTCTGTGTTTGTCTTGGCAGATTTTATTTCTCCATCAATTTTAAATGATAATTTTTCTGGATACAATAATCTTATCTGGCAGTTATTTACACTCAGGATTTGAAACATATCATTCCATACTCTCCTGGATTTTAGAGTTGTTGCTGAGAATTCTGATGCTACTCTAATGGGTTTTCCATTGTAAGTGAGTTGGTGTTTATATCTTGCAGCTTTTTGTGCGTGTGTGTGTGTGTGTGTGTGTGTGTGTGTGTGTGTGTGTGTGGTACTGGGGGTTGATCCCGGGGCCTCATGCCTGCATGCTTTGCAAGTGCTGGACCACTGAGCTGCACCCCCAGCCCTTTTATTTTTTTCCTTACTTCCTGAGACAGGGTCTTGCTAAGTTAGGCAGACTTCCTGTGGTCTGGAACTTGCGGATCAACCTGGCTCCGCCTCCCAAGCTGCTAGGATTACAGACGTGAGCCACCACGCCCAGCTGTCTTGCAGCTTTTAGTATTGTCTCTTTGTTTTGTAGTCTTGGTATTTTAAGTATAATGTGTCACAGAGAGGCTCTTTTCTGGTCATGTTTATTTGAGATTCTAAATGCCTCTTGTGGTTGGATGTCCATTTATTTCCTTATATTTGGGAAATTTCTGCTATAATTTCACTGAATATGCTTTCTGTGCCTTTAGTATTTATCTCAGCTCCTTCTTCTATCTCCTGGAATTCTTAGAGTTGGTCTCTTGATCATATCCCAGAGTTCTTGGAAGTTGTGGTCATATTCCTTTATTTTTTTTATTGATATCTGAATGTAGTATTTTTTAAACCTTGTCTTCCATCTCTGATATTCTTTCTTCTGCTTGATCTAACTTACTGGTGATGCTTTCTACTATGTTTTTTATTTGATTTATTGAGCTTACTTCCAACATGTCTTTCCTTTTTTAAAAAAATTTCAATTTCCCTGGTGAATTTCTCATCCATATTGATGACATTTTCTCCTATATTGATGACTTTCCATCTAGGTCCTGAATTTATTCCCTTCCTTCATTCATCTGCTTGTTTATATCCTCTTTGATGTCACTGACATTTCTACTAGTAGACTTTTGAATTTTGTCTGACATTTCAACCATATCAACATCTATGGAATCATTAGTTAGAGAATTGTGCTCTTTTGAAAAAGACATGTTCTCTTAATTTTTCATGTTTTTGGTGATTCTGTTTTGGGATTTGTGTACCTATTAGGATGGATATTTCTTCCAGTTTTATTTGAGGATTTTCTTAGTGCGTAGTTTTCTCTTAAGAGTTTAGTCCTCAGTCCCACTCTGAGATCAGAAAACAACACAATCTAACAGGCATAATACCCAAGCAAACCAGATATAGAAGTATACTTAAAATCAGTTACAGCCAAATACTATACCACTACAGCCCACAGAACAGAAAACTGTGACTATCATATAGAATAAACTATGAAGTTATAAATTATTTAGGATGAAAGTAAAAATTGCAACTGCCTGAAATAAAAAGGAGAAGGAGCAGAGAAAAGGAAGAAAGAAATAAATAGCAAGTGTTAAGGAAAAGAAAGGAAAAAGAAGGAGAAAGGAAAAGAATATTTGGAAGAAGGAAAGGGTAAAAGATAAAAAACCTGGTTGCACAGTAAAGAAAAATGTGTAAACAAAATTAGATAAATATAAGAATAACAAGTAAAAAGCTTGAAATGTTTCCTTTTGAAAAAAGAAAACAAAAATGATAGTGAAAGTATAGTAAACAGAAAAAGAGATACACATATAGCAAAAGATAAAAAAAAACTAAAAAGGAAAGAGTATAACAATTACATTACAAAAAAGAGAAATGAGAAAAATAAAATTTAAAACAAAAAAGGGTGAGGAGAGAGCCTGGTGCTGTGTCACAAACCTGCTATCTCAGCACCTTTGGAGGCTAAGGCAGGAGGACCGAAAGCCCCAGACCAGATACAGCCTGTGCAACTCAGAGACTGTCTCAAGATAAAAATAAGAAAAGAGCTAGAGAATGCCACAGTGGCAGAGCACTTGCCCAATGCAAGGCCCTCGATTCATCCCCAGCACAGAAAAAAAAAAAAATAGCAAAGAAAGTTTGGAGCAGCTTCTTTCTGTGTCTTCTAATATTGGAGACTGTTAGGTGGAGGTTAGCTGAAGTCTCAGACTTTAGCTCAGGGCTGCCTATCTCCACAGTTCCCCTCAGGAGATGGGGTCATCTCCTGTCCCCAGGGGATGGGGCTACTCTTCACCTTCCCCATACCTCCTGCTCCCTGAACTTCACAGCACATTGGCATCCCACCTTCCCCCTCTTCATAGCTGCCTGCTGCAACAGTGTCTCATCCTGGCATTGTGGCAGGTTCTGAGTATTTTCTTAATAACATCCCTTCCTCTTTCTTCACCCCACCCACCTCAAATCAGCCTTAGGAAGGAACCTGCATTACAGAATCCCTTTTCTCACAGCTTCAATGAAGACCCTAGCATGGAGTCAAACTCTGAAGTTGTCAATTCTGTGTATCGTTGTTAATCTTCTGTCCATGTAAATGCATATTCTCATATGATTTTGCTGCATCATTTTGCAGGAAAAGCACAGTGACTGTTTCTTTTCCAATGCCTTGAATGAGTGCCAGAAGACAATGGATTCAGAATTCCATGTATAAATACTGAAGATATACTGCATAACAAGACTAGAGACTGGAGGATGAAAATCTTTATCCAAAAGTATAGGGGTGAGGAGGACCAGAATCAAAGGCATGAACAAAACCCAAGTGGGAACATGAACTTTGAAACAGCCCAGAAGAAGCTGACCTAACCTTGTTAAAATCCAATGAGAACAGAATTGGATATTGAATTTGGAATATGACTACAGGACACAAACATGTGGACAGATGAAAGTAAGAGCAACAGGCACAAAAGGGTTGGCTATTGCCTTTATGAGATTATTTACAGTTTGAGATGATACCCACAGTTTCTTATATTTATTGAAGTTGTGTGTGACCTCCATGAGCATAAAACCATTTTCTTGGAGTATTAAGTCAGAGGAAGTCTGTGTGGGTTGTACAAAAAATGAGAACCTAAATTTGTGCTAGCTCCAAGATACATCCCTTAGAATCAGTCTGCTCTAGTCTCCTGAAAAACTACTACTATTGGGATGCAGGATATTCCATTGAATGGATATATTATTGTGACTGTAATAATTCTCTTTTATTGAAGATTTGCATCATATCTGTTTTCACTAATATTACTACGATTAACATCTTTGTACATGAATTCCTATTTCTATTAAATATTACAACATATTCTTAGGAAAGATACAGTTGTTGAATTTTAAGAAGGAATGTAACCTAATCAGACCTCTACCTTAGAAGGCAGGTCAAATGAAAAGGAAAAAAAAATAAGAAATAGGGAGACTAAACAGAAGACTATTATCAATAACTCAGATAAAAATTATAATTGCAGGACTAAGAAATTGTTAGGTCCAATGACTACAAAAGGAAGAACTAACAGAAGATATGTCTGAGAAGAGAGAGAGGGGAGGAGAAAGAATTTTGGTAATTCCTTGGTTGCTACAAGGTGAATATGTTGAGTTTAAGGTACCTATCAGACAACTGCCTGCAGTCATACCATTGTGGTGTCTGATCCTGTCAGATCTCAGAAGCTAAGCAGGGTCAGGCCTGGTTAGTACTTGGATGGGAGACTGTCTGGGAACACCAGGTGCTATAGGCTTGGGAGAAGGATGTGGCAACCCACTCCCAAAAAACATTCAGCCATTGAAAACCCTATGAATAACATAGAAACACTAACAATATTGTTTCACCTGTTGTATGTAGGGTCATTATGAGTAGGACACCGACTTGACAGAATCTAACAACAACATGAGACATCCTAAGAAAGATATTGAGTGGCTAGTTGAGATATGTAGTTCTAGAGTCCAGGAGATGTATGAAGTGGAAGGATAGCTGTTATATGTTTACATATAGGAATTAATTGAAATTATAATTGTATAGACATGATTTCCCAGGAATATTGTGCAGAGAAAAAAATGTCAAGAAAGGCCAGATTTCTAGAAAACTCAAAATAACATGGGAAGGCAGAGGAAGAAGAGTCTTTGTTCCTTCAAAGAGAAGTGATACGTAAGAACTAAAATATGGGCTCATCTCCAATACTAGTGCCACCTCTAGCTGGTAGACCTCCAGGCAAAGGAGAAATGGGGTAAATAAGAAGGTCTCACTACCAGTGGCTGTACAAAGCAGACTGCCTGCAAATCCACCAGTGGCAATGCACCCACAAAACTGGCTACAAAGGACACTTTCAAGAGTATGCCCTCCACTACAGGAGTGAAGAACCCTCATCATTACAGGCCTGATACTGTGACATTCTAAAATTAGACACAACCAGAAGTCCACTGAACCTCTAATTTGCAAACTCCTCATCCAGGTTCTGGTGCAAGAAATTGCTCAGGATTTCAAAAGAGATCTCTGCTACCAGAGCGCAACTATTGGTGCACTACAGGAGGCAATGAGGGTCTATCTAATTGGCCTTTTAAAGATACCAATTTATGTGCTATCCATGCCAAATGTGTAACTCTTATTCCAAATAAATCCAGCTAACACAATGCTGTGGACAACGTTTTTAAGAATCCACTATGATGGGAAACATTTCATTCTCAAAAGTTTTTTCTTTTCCTTACTGTTATTGGTAGTTCTGAATGTTAGATATTTTCCCCCATGCGGTCAAGGTACCTAAGTATATGCTTGCAAGTGGAAAAAGAGAGGACACAAATCGGATATTGGTAGTTTTTCCATTTTCATTTGTTTGTGAGTTTTTGATATGAATGCAAGGATGTAAAGCATTGGTACAAGTCAAAATGTTTGAGTGAACAAGTTTCAGCAGTTCAACTTTATAACAATGAAAAATAAACCTGTTAAATTTTTCTGGACCAAAAATAAACCCCACAAAAAACAAAACAAACAAAAAAAGAGCCAAAATATAGTGTGATTAGAGAAACCAAATGAGAGAACTTCAAAAATGGAAAGTTTTCTAATGCTAAAGACAAAGCCAATGAGATAAGGATTAGAAAACAACCGGTATCAAAATTTATTCTGACTCCTAGAGTTCTTCAGTAGTTCCTATTTCCAAATGGGATAGAATTTAATTCTCAGTGAATTATTGAGGGTGGAGGGCACATCCTTATAAATGATGCTTGTTCTATGTTTAAAATTCACAAAATCATATATATATATATGTGTGTGTATAAATAATTTAGTTCTACTATAATCATTTTGACTATTGATTTGTTATATATCCATACAACACATACATATTTGTTTCAAAATGATCATTTAGAGCTAGGCATGATGGTGCATGTCTATAATCCTAGCACTTGGGAGGTTGAGGCAAGAGGATTGTGAATTTGAAGCCATCCTGAGCTACATAGCAAGTTCCTGGCCAACCTGGGATACATAGTGAGACCCTGTTTCACAAAAGTGACTCAACTAAAATACTCCAATCATTTAAAATTTTAAATGATATATAAATATAATATTTTAAAACTAAGATTTAGCTTGATCATTTATAATACCCGCTAAAATACTTTATTATCACTTCTTTTCTGTTTGTTTGGGGTGTATTTTATTTTGTTTTTGTTTTATTTTGTTTGAGACCATGTCTTGCTATGTAGTCCAGGCTGGCCTTGTACTCACAGCTTCTGCTTCTGTCTCCCAAGTACTAGGATTTTAGGCATGTGCCACCACACTCAGTTATTATAATTTCTTACTAAATATTTATTATATTTATTTCATTGAATGCAAGATACAATTTAGACCACCTAATAGGTACTTAAGAAAGGTTATTGAATCATTCACTGGATAAATTGGTGAATTAATGAGTTTAAAGTCTTAGTCTAGACACAAAAATTTATCTTCCTTCTTTAAAAGACATATTAATGCTATGCTACATAGCCTGGGAGCATTGATGCAGCTAGAGGCAATGTAATATGACTGAATGAGAAGGTAAACAGGATAATTAATCACTTACTTGTGCTGATTGCTGAGACAAGTATGTTATATACATATATATATATATATATATACACACACATATAGATGAAGAGATGCATCTTTATTCTTTCTTTTCTTTCTCTCCTGTATATGAATACTTCCTGTGTCTATGTAAGACCAGATCTCTCACTGATGGATTCAGCAGTATGTTCATAAATTATTCATATACTACTCTCCTGGGGTAAAAAAAGAAGCCCAGATCATAGTATCTGCTGATCTATATAGTGTAAACAGTCTCACTATGGCCTATTTCAAACTATGCACATGATTTCACTGAACATGGAGCCGGGAAGACATGGTAATAACTTGTTCTTGGGACCCTGTATGAGTGGGGCTTGAGAACATCTCTGAATGTACTACATTTTACTTTATGTTGTCACTCAAGGACATTGCTCTAGCAATTCTTACCTCTTGAACTTGCAAGAACAATTTCTGTCTCTGTGGAAGCTTCTTTACCAGCCTATGAACATACTATTATTTTTCCCACTAAAAAAGAAAACCAAAACCCTACTTCTGCCTCCAATTTTTCTGCCATTTTTCTGCTTTCTGTACAGCAAAGCTTTTTGAAAGAGTTGTACATACTTGCTACATATAGCTATTCCCTTTCCATTCTCTCTCAAACTCATGCAGACTTTGCCCCACTGCTCCACCAAAACTACTCTTCTCAAGGTCAATAATGACTTCATGATTGCTAAGTCTAATATTTAATCCAATATTTAATTCCATATTTAAACCCATTTAAGCCAGTATTTAATTCCACACCCTTATGTTGCTTGAGTAATCAGCAGTATTGGACCCTTGGCTTCCAGTACTACTTCCATCCCCTGGTTTCTTTCCTTCTCTACTGGCCACTCCTCAGCCTCCTCTTGGTTCATTCTCCTCTCCTAATTTCTTATGTTTTTTAAATTTTATTTATAAATGTTGGTAAGGTATAAGTCATTTGCTATAATCATTATGCAATTATTAAAATACCTTTTACACATTCATCATCTTACATATATTATAGAACAGTAAAAACTAAAGAAGAAAAAATGTAGGAATTTTAAATAATATGTAATGAAAATCATATGCAATCATAGGTTATATTTTCATAGATTTTTCCCTTCCCACTTTTTTGTGTGTTCATACAATTGTATCTTATATTTTGATATTCCCCTCTCCTGCTTTACACCTCTACATTATTTCCCCTTCCCTTCTCCTTCTTTCCTTCCCTAACCTCTGCTCCCACTCACTAATCCCCTTCCTGCTTCTTTCTGATCTGCTTGTATTTTCCATTCTTAGATAGTTATGATCATTAATTTTTATGTATCTATGTATATTTTTTTCTTCCTTTAAGTTAGATTTGGGAGAAGGACCCGGCAACCCACTCCCAAAAATCAATCCACCATTGAAAACCCTATGAACAGCAGAGAAGCACTGACAACAGGGTTTTGCCTGTTGTACGTAGGGTTGCTATGAGTCAGATACCGACTTATGGCACCTAACAACAAGAAGTTAGATTTAGCTCCCACATACAAGTGAGAACATATAGTATTTTTCTTTTTGAGCCTGGGTTAATTTGCTTAAAAGGATGTTCTCTAGTTCCATCCACTTTGCTGCAAATGACATAATTTCATTCTTCTTTATTCCTGAGTAATATTTCATTGTGGATATATACCACAATTTTTCAATCTTCTCCTCAGTTGATGGATATCTTGGTTGATTCCATACCCTTGTGATTGTAAAGAGTGTTGCATTAAATATGGAAGTGCAGGTATCCCAGTGGTATAATGACTTATCCTCCTGAGTATATTCCCAGGAGTGGTATACACTTTGCAGAAATAGAAAAAGCAATCCTAAAATTCATATGGAAGCACAAAAGACCACATATAGCCAAAACAATCCTAAGTGGCAAAAATAGTGCAGGAGGTATCACAATACCTGACTTCAAACTATGCTACAGGGCAATAATGGCAAAAAGAGCTTGGTACTGGCACAAAAATAGGCATGAGGATCAATGGAAAAGAATTGAAGACCCAGAGATACACCCATGGAACTACAGCCAACTGATCTTTGACAAAGGGCCTGGACACATCCATTGGAGAAAAGATAGAACAAATGGTACTGGGAAAATTGGATATCCATTTGCAGAAGACTGAAAATAGACCCATCTCTCTCAATCTATATGAAAGTTAACTCAAAATGGATGAGAGATCTCAACTTAAAACTGGGAACCTTAAAACTGCCAGAAGTAAAGATGGGGAACACTCTCTAACAGATAGGCATTGGCAAGCATTTCCTTAACAAGACTCCAATTGCCCAGGAAACTGCACCAAGAATTGACAAATGAGATTATATAAAACTAAAAAGCTTCTGTACAGGAAAGGAAACAATTAACAAAGTAAAGAGAAAGCCTGGGGAATGAGAGAAAATCTTTGTATCCTACACATCTGACAGAGGACTAATTTCTAGAATAGAATATACAAAGAACTTAGGAAATCAAACACCAAAATAACAAATAACCCAATAAGTTAGCGGCAATGGGACTGAACAGACGGTTTTCAAAAGAAGAAATACGAATGGCTAATAAACACATGAAAAAATGCTTAACCTCACTAGCCATTAAGTAAGTGCACATCAAAACAATACTGAAATTCCATCTCACTCCAGTAAGAATAGCCAAGGTTAGCAAAACAAATAATAACAAATGTTAAGATGGCTGTGGGGAAAAAAGGAACACTTCTAAACTGCTGGTAGGACGGTAAATTAGTTCAGCTACTTTGGAAATCAATATGAAGGTACCTTAGAAAACTAAGAACAGAACTGCCATATGAACCAGCTATACCACTCCTGATTTCTTAATGCTGGAGTACCTTCTGGCTCAGTCCATGGATTTCTTCTCTCTGTTTATACTCACTCTTTTGGAGACTTCTTTCATGGTTTTAAATATCCACAAAAGGACAACTCATAAATCTGTCTTCAGCTCAGACCTCTCCTCTGACCTCCTGAGTCACATACCCAACTGTTTTTGCAGCATCTACACTTGGATGTCAAATAGGTAACTCAAATTTATCATGCCCAAACCTAAGCTTCTGCTCCTTCCCAGTCCCATTTGCTTCACCTGGACTGAAGACAATTTCAGCTATTGGCATTCTTCCCATTCATTCCTCAAGCCAAAATTTTGCAGTCATCATTGACTCCCTTTCTCACGTTTCACAGCAACTCATTAATAAATCCCTTAATACCTGTGTTCAGGCTATATCTAGAATCTGATCACTTCACTCCACATTCGTTTTTATGTCTATCTCCTACCTGGACTGACTTCTTCACTGGGTTCCCTCCTTTTACCCTTGTCTCTCTACTATTCATTCTCAACACACTACCCTAAGTAAATCTTTTAAAATTTAAATGAGATCATTCCCTCCCTGCTGCTCCAAATGCCCCAGTGGTGTATCTGATCTCATTGCAAGTAAACCCATGATTCTTACAATGATAAATAATGCCCTACGTGATCTAGGCCTCTACTGCCTTCTAATTTTATTTTTTGCCTTTCCTCTTATTCATTCTGCTCCAGCTACACTGGTCTCCTGGTAGCTCCTTGAACAAGCTGAAGGTTCCTAGGACATTAAGGTCTTTGTATTGGCTGTGCCCCACACCTAGAGCCCATCTCCTCCAGATGTTGTCTGATTCAGTTCAGTGCATTTTTCAAGATTGCTGAAATGTCACTTTCTCAGTGATGGCTCCACCACTCTTTCCACAGAGTCATAGTCTCCCTTATCAGGCTCCATGTCTTCATAATACTTCCACTCCACTGTGATGATTACTGTTTACCAGAATTGTAAGTTTCTTGAGGGCAGGGAGTTCTTTTTCTTGTCTTGTGCATCATATAGCCCCAGCTCTTAAAGCAATTATTGATATATGACAGGTAAGTATTTGTTGAAAGAATGAATTATCTCATTTGAGTATTATAGTGCTATGATGTGGATATTATCAACTTCCTTATGCTATAAACTGAAGCTCAGATGCATTAGGCATATGGCCCACATTCAAGGAACTGCTAAGTGGGGGAGCTCAAATTCAAATGTATTAATAGGCGAACAGAACACTAGAAATTACTAATAGAGCCTGAACATTAAAACATGAAATTTTGATTATAATAAACAAATTTTTTCATTACATTAAGAAGATATTGATTACACACAACATTTGTGAACAGTAATTTCTTCCAAAGGATAGGGAGTTTACAAAAAAAGAAAACTGCTTCTGCCAATTTGGAGTAGATGTGGCCACTCAGTTTCCTTCTATTAAAAATTAATCAAAATCATCTTACAAAATCATGCATGTCTTGTAGAATATTACTTTGTTAATAGGCATATTTGAGTAAAGAAATTTTCCCTTTCAAGCCTGGAAGTTGAGATGGGGTGTGACATTTTAGAAGAAATTGTGCTGGACTAATATACCTCTAAAGTCTCTCACATTTAAGACCAAATACTTAACATGAGCTCTAACTTTTTACTGAAATACTAATTTTCTGGCTACCAGATATCTAAATATTAGATTCAGTGGAAAGAGAATGAGCAGAAATCATGGGAGATCTCAGACTTTGAAGGAGAACAGAGATATATATTGTACCAAAAGGGCATAGGACAAACCAAAGTCCAGGGGTGGGGAAGTTCAGGACTTTATTCATAGAATGGGAAAGGTGTAAAATACAAATGAGGTGGAAAGAACATTTAGGGCAAAGATGGAAGGTTAGAACAGTGATACCAAGCTGTTTCTTTAGCAATGGTAAACTCTGAGGGTTTTAAAAGATGTGGTGTGTGTGTGCAATTATGCATGTGTGTGCACACATACATGTGCATGAAATAATTGCAGTTGTAGACAAGCAAAGGAGAGGGAAGGAAGTGAAATGAAAATTTTCCAGCTCTTAAAACGACCTTACTTATTTTCTTATTTATACTACATCTTAAGAAAAGGAGGAGGAGGAGGAGGAGGAGGAGGAGTAATTCTGTAAGACACAGCTGGCCGGTAAGCTGTTGCAGCCTTCTGGAATGAATAAGGGAAATGCTAAGATGTGTTATGGAAAATCAGACATAACCACTGGAAGAAAATGGGAGCAGGAAGGAAGTAACATAAAATATATACCAATACATAGGGAAAAAAAGCAGCTAGGACCAGTTTAGGTAAGTGAAGCATACACATGCATATGTACACAAGCACTACACTAAGTTGCATTATTATAATGAAGGGCTTGATACATTATATACTGTCACAGTATTTATTGACTGTTTTGGTATATGTAGACTTCCATGTACTGGGTGAGCATAGTATCTATTTGCCATTGTGCATAAAAAATTACTTATGTTGGGATGTTATACAGTATGAAGTGGCTGTGAATAAGTATGCAGGCTGGCAAACCATGAGGTATGCCGACTGTTAAAATATAGGCAAACTGACATATGCCAGGCTGCCATGTGGCAGTCTGATCTGTTAATATGTTTAATATCTACTGAGCTGTCATGGTGGATATAGAGTGATGCAAAATGCTCCCACTCTTCCTTAGTAAAATATCTCCTATGGTTGCACAAGGCTGTCTTAGTATGTACTGAGTGGTCAAGGCACATGCAAATACATGTTATAGAAACCAAGCGATATTCCATACAAGGCTCATACATTCTGAACCAGCACAATTTGTATTGGTTATCATGATATGTACATTCTGATATACTCCAGGCTATTATAGCAAATACGTTATGTGAGGCTGATAAACACTGGTCCTCCACACTGTTAAATATGCCTCAAAGTGCATACATCTGTTGTGATATCATTTATCTAACTGGTTGTCATGGTGAATGCAGATTAATCCATGGGGGCTATCACAGTGTCCATGGACTGGCATGGTATATACACACTGACATGCTTTAAGCTCCTATGGAATATATGAGGCCATTATGGTACATGAAGACAGACATGTTGGACTGATTTACTATCAGCAAGTTTGTCATGGTGTGAACATGCTGATACACACTGGATGGTCACATTGTTTATGGGCTCAAGCATCCAGGCAACTAACAAATAAGCTAGTCAAACAAGTTTCCTATTTTATGTCCTGGTGATGTATGCCTTTCACTCCTATGTTAAACACCAATGGCATGCTAATGCTTGTGGCCATAGCACTGTGGCATCTGATCTCATCAGATCTCAGAAGCTGAGCAGGGTTGGACCTGGTTAATACTTGTATGGGAGACTCCCTGGGAACACCAAGTGCTGTAGGCGGGGGAGAAGGACCTGGCAACCCACTCCCCTCAAACAATCAGCAATTGAAAACCCTATGAGTAGCAGAGAAGCACAACAATAGTGTTTCTTCTATTGTACATAGGGTTGCTATGAGTCAGACACCAACTTGACAGCACCTAACAACAACAACAGCATGCCAATGATATTACATTTAGTTCAAGATGAGCTATAATATGCACAACTAAAAATCTCCCTATTTCAAAAGAAGTACCTAAATAGTTGGACAATTATATTCCTTTTCCAAAATACATGAGGAATATATTTAGTTGTCATTTCTCCTTCAGTTACTTTATATAGTTTTTACTTATCTATACAGATGGCAATAAACATATTTTGTTTTCCCTAACAGATAATTTGGTCTCCTGCATACAGAGTATACTGTATTTACACCAATACATTGCAATATTTATCTTTCACTTCTCATGGCTAAATATATTTGTAATATTTAAAGGAACGATTGATAATTTCAAAAAGTTTTGTCAGCCAATGAAAACAAAATGTTTTCATATGTGTAAACTCTTAAGATACATACTGAATAAGAAAAAATATTAATAATGTAATATCACTTCATTTGTACAACAAGTTTTTATGAGAATCAAATGTAATGCAATGAGACAAACAATACAAATTATAATATCACATCTGCTAAGGGTTCTGATAACCTGACCTCGTAGTTCTGTCAGCATGAACACTGGATGTGCTGAAATGTGCCTACAGCAATTTACACCTCTATTTTAGTGGTTAAAATCTGAGTTTTAAAAATAAGCATACCTGGGAAAACTGAGTATCCTCATGCAGAAGAAACTAGACCCCAAATCTGTCATTAGTTACAAAAAATCAATTAAAAATGAACCAAAGACTTAAATGTAAGAATGAAACTACTACAAAAAGAAAATAAGGTAAACACTTCAGGACATTGGTATTGGCAAAGATTTTCTGGATAAGATCCTAAAAATGCACTGGTAACAAATACAAAAATAGACAAATTGGATTGCATCAAACTAAAGAATTTCTGCAGAGCAAAAGAAATAATCAACACAGAGAAGAGATAACCTGTAGAATGGGAGAAATTGTTTGCAAAGTATTCATCTGTAAAGGGATTGATATCCAGAATATATAAGGAACTCAAACCACTCAACAGAAAAAGAACAAATAATTCAATTTAAAAATGGGCAATTGATATTAACACACATATCTCAAAAGAAGAAATACAAATGGCCAACAAATGCATGAAAAAATTATCAATGTCACTAAACAATGCAAATCAAAGCTACAATGAGGCGTCCTCTCACTCTAGTTAGAATTGTTACGAATAAAAACATGAAAAAAATAACAAATGCTGGCAAGATAAAGGGGAACATTTAAACACTCTTGGTGGAAATGTAAATTAGTACAGCCATTATGGAAAACAATATAGAGGCTTCCCCCCAAACTACAAATAGATCCACCATATGATGCAGTTATCCCACTACTGGGTACATATGCAAAGGAAAGGAAATCAGAAGAGATATATGTTCCCTCATGTTCATTGCCACACTATTCATTATAGCCAGTGACAGATGAATAAAAAAGTGCATATGTCCACAGTGAAATATTAGTCATAAAAATGATGCAAATTTTGTCATTTGTAGCAACATGGATGGAACTGGAGTAAGATGTCAAGTGAAATAAGGTGGGCACAGAAAGAAAAATACCACATGTTCTCACTTATATGTAGAAACTAAAAAGTAGATTTCATAGTGGATGGTAAAATAATGATTACCAGGGGCTTGGAAGAGGAGGGTAGAGGAAAAGTCAGAGAAGAGTTTATTAACACATATAAAAATACAGTTAGATAGAAGGATTAAGTTCTGCTGTTCTATAGCACAGTAGGGCAACTATGTTGTTGTTAGATGCCATTGAATCAGGTCTGACTCATAGTGATCCTATGTACAACAGATGAAATGCTCCTCGATACTGTGTCATGCCCAACATTGTCAGCGCTTCTCTGCTATTCATAGGGCTTTCAATGGCGATTGTTTGAGGAATGGATTGCCAGGTCCTCCTTCCTAGCCTGCAGCACCTGGTATCCCCAGGTGGTCTTCCATCCAAGGACTAACCAGGCTGACCTTGCTTTACTTCCAAGATAAGTGGGATCAGATGCCAAGGTGCCAAAGGGGGAGAGAGAGAGAGAGAGAGAGAGAGAGAGAGAGAGAGAGAGAGAGGGAAATGAAGGAAGGAAGGAAAGGAGGGAGGAAAAGAAAATGAAAGAAAAGAAAAGAAAAAAAATTCCTTTCTTCTAGCTAGTATGAAATATACAGTGAATTGTTAACAATAGGGCAACAACAATTCACTGTATATTTCAAACTAGCTGGAAGAAAGGAAATTTTCTTTTCTTTTTCTTTCTTTACTTTTTAAAAATTTGGTGACAAGGCCTCTCTGTGTAGCCCAGGCTGGCCTCAACCTCATGATCCTCCTGCCTCAACCTCCCAAGTGCTAGGATTACACGTGTGTGCCAACCCACTCAACTTTATAAGAAAGGATTTTTAAATGGCCCCAACATAAACAACAGATGTTTGAGGTGATTGATATGATAATTACCCTAATTTGAATATTAAACATTGCATATATGTATCAAAATATCACACTATACTCCACAAATATGTACCATTTTATTTGTCAATTAAGCCAACGAGCACAGTTTAACTAGAAACAGTTCAGTGACCAGTAGGAGGATGAAGAATGAAGAGGTGACCAGTGCCGTGGTGAACCATCTGAGCAAAGAGGAGGCTCAGAGCTTTGAAGGGTGGGAGGGGGGAACCCAAAGTGTACAGCTTACAGGTGCTAGCAGCCTAAGTGCTGCAGGTTTATTCTGCCTCGGGGCAGTGTGTGTGTCGGGGGAGGCACAGCTCTTCTGCCTCCAGTGCTGGGACCTGAGACTGTTCTCAGCTTTGGCTTCTTGGCACTGGGTCCAAGAGGCTTTCCTCAGCTTGCTTGTAGTCTGTCATTCCTTGAGAGCACCATCTAGTTGTCCTGTTCTCAGTGGTCATGAGGAAAGAGAGAGTTCTTGTTTCATCGGTGCTCAGACAGGAGAGAGAGAACGAGCTGCTGCAGTGCAGCTCCTTATATAGTTCGCTCCCAAATGGCCTGAGCCAATCAGCTTTGAGTCCAATTGTCCAATCAGGTTTGGGGGATTTATGAAGGGTTTTATACAAATGTCCAATCACGTTAGTTTCATTTTCTCTAGACCTACCCCTTTCCCAAACATGATGTCCTTCTTCAGAGATTGGTCCCTCCTGTCAATATGTACAAGTTACATAAGATGCATTCTAGTCATTCTTGTTTCCAAGGAGCACTCTAGCTGCACTTCTTCTAGGAAGGATCCACTGGTTCTTTTGGCAGCTCATGGTATACTCAATGTTTGTCTCCAGCACCATAATTCAAAAGCATCAATTCTTCTCCTGTCTCTCTTATTCAGTGTCCAGTTTTCACAATCACATTATAGGATTGAAAATACCATAGTATGAGTCAGGCGCACCTTTCTCTTCAATGTGACATCATTACCTTTCCACACTTTAAAGAGGTTTCCAGCAACAGCTTTTCGAAATGCAATGCATCTGTTGATTTCTTAACTGCTGCTTCTTTGGCTGTTGACTGTAGAACCTGGTTAAGTAAAATTGTGTGACTATGAGAATTCTTTGTCCGTGAGTCATGCCAGGAGCTGCCTGTCATCCTAACATGGCATCACAAAACCTCCCATCCCAGTCTACAGTCCCTCCAGGGTGCAAAAGATGTTAGGACACTCTCCACTTCATCCAGATCCCACCTGTGGGCAGAAACCTCTCTGTCTGCCCACTAGAGATAGGGCTCGTATTGCTTAGACACTTGATAAGAGAATAAATGGCACAGGCAAAACAACCCATTCCAACAACAGAGAATGTAAGTACCATGTGAAGGGTGTGTAATCAGAGAAGTGAGTGAAAATATTTAACCATCAACACAGCTGTGCACTGTTCAGATAGAATGGATGAGGATATGGGGCTGACATAGGGTCATGCTGAGCCCAGCATTGCCTTTAGGTGACTGAGTATGGGAGGCTTGGCTCATTGGGGGAAGTTTTGGGGACACAAGCAGTGGCTATATGGGCTCAGGCTCAGGCAGTGTAGTGGCTGTGTTGATTCAGGCTCAGGGAGTATAGTGGCTATGTGGACTCAGGCTTAGGCAGTGGCTCTGTGGATTCAGGCTCAGGCAGTGTAGTGGCTGTATGGACTCAAGCTTAGGCAGTGGCTCTGTGGATTAAGATTCAGGGAGTGTAGCTGTGAAGACTCAGGCTTAGGCTGTGACTATGTGGACTCAGGTTTAGGTAGTGAAAATTCCAAAATGTCTGCTGTGTTCTAGATTGTTTAAAGACTCAAAAATGAGGCACATCCTGACATAATGCTGTGAGAAGGGCATACAGCCCTTCTGTGTTTCTGGCCAAAATGAACTACCTAAATCTCAGACTGAGGGATAACCTACAAAATGACTAATTCTCTTCCAAAATTCCATGGTCAGGGAGACAAGAAACGACTAGAGACCAAGAAGAGATGCCAGCTAAATGCAAGGTGTGATCTTGGACTGAATGCTGGGATAGGCAAATGACTTTAGTGGGAAAAACAGGGAAATTCAAATAATTTTTTTTCAGTACTGGAGGGTTGAACCCAGGGCCTTGCATGTACTAGGCAAGTGCTCTGCCACTGAGCTGCACTCCATTTCCTTTTCTATTTTATTTTTTTTAAATTTTGAGACAGGGTCTCACTAAGTTACACACACTGCCTCTGGCCTTGAACTCAGGATCCTCCGGCTTCAGCTTCCTAAGTCTGTGGAATTACAGTTGTGTGCCATGGCATCTCACTCAAATAAATTATTTACCTTGGTTAAGAGTGTCTTATTAATGTGTATTGCCTGAAGTTGGTCATTAGACAATGATTATGAGTTAGAGTATCCTTATTCATAGGTGATCTGCCTAAATATGAATAAAAATCATCCTCTTTCCAATTCAGCTTACAGCTGTACCACTCTGGCATCCTATCTCATCAGCTCTCAGAAGATGAGCAGGATTAGGCCTGGTTAGTCCTTGGATGGGAGACTGCCTGAGAATACTGGGTGCTGTAGGCTTGGAAGAAAGACCCAGCAGCCCACTCCTGAAACAATGAGCCATTAAAAATCCTATGAATAGCAGAGAAGCACTGACAACTGCAAGGCATGGCACAGTGTCAGGTAGTGTTTCATTCTGTGGTACATAGGATCTATATGAGTCAGACCTGACTTGACGGCACCTAGCAACAACAGTGGGGCTAGGATTTAGCTCAGTTGGTAGAGTACCACTCTGTAGTCTCTGAGTTCCCAAGTTCAATTCCCAGCACCACAAAAATGGGGGGACTTGGCAATCCACTCCTGAGGCAATCCCAAAACAATCAGCCATTGAAAATCCTATGAGGTTTGCCATGAGTTGGACACAACTCGATGGTATCTAACAACAATAACATGTTCCCTCTGATGAATTCCATGTGTATAGTTACCATCTGTATTGCTGAAAAAATATATTTGGAATGAAAAGATCATTGGTCTGACAAAATTCTATCATGCAATCTCCAGCATAGTTTCTGTCAAGGCAATATTTTCCAACTACTGAGCCTTCTTTGTTTCCAACTTTTGCATTCCAGCCACCAGTAATTATCTGTGCATCTTGATTGCCTATTTAATCAATTTCAGACCATAGAAGCTAGTAACATTTGTGACATAAATTTCATTTGTGACATAAATGTGAATGATAGTCATATAAACTGGCCTTCCTTGCAGGTGTGTGGATTTTATTCTATCACTGAAGCATTATACTTTAAGACAGATCTTGAGATCTTTTTGATGATAAATGCAAACCCATTTTTCATTAATTTGTCATTCCCAGCATAGTAGACCATACGATTATGTGATTCAATATGGCTAAAACATGTCCATTTTAGCTCACTTATGCCTAGAATGTCTGTTTATGTGCTTTATTTCACTTTTGACAATTTCTAATTTTCCTAGATCCATACTATATATATTGCATAGTCCAATTATTAATGGATGTTTACAGTTGGTCCTTCTCATTTTGAGTTGTGTCACATCAGCTAATGGAGGCCCCTGGGGCTTTGTTCCATTCTGATCATTAGCTTGACTCTACTTTGAGGAGGTAATTCCTCCCTAGTCATCTTTTGACTGCCTTTCAGTCTAGAAGGCTCATTTTCTAGTACTTTATCTGACAATGTTTCTCTGCTATTCATTGGGTTTTCAATGTTTAATTGTTTGGGGAATGGGCTGCCCATGTCCTTCTCCTTAGTCTGTCTTAGTCTGTAATCTCAGCTGAAACCTGTCCACCATGGGTGACCCTGCTAGTATCCAATATCAGTGGCATATCTTTCAGCATCACAATAACATGCCAGCCCACACAGTTTAGCACTTAGTTATTCTTAATTGAGTTACATACTTGGGCTATGCTACATATTTTGGATATGCTCTGATTTGAATGATGATAAAAAAGTGAATTTCAAATTTTCTATCTGTGCTAGGAAGTGGCCCAGCAGGAGAATTTATGGTTGATGTATTAAGTGAGGCTGTTTGAAAGTGCCTCCTCTACTAATCACATTCAACTTTGCAATACATGTGGAGAATATACTGTGTATTAGGCACTATTGCAGCTCTTGACTCATAAAAGCAAATTTCATACAGGGTGTTTTGTATTAGATTCATGGTATATATAACAAATGTTTAATGATTTTTAAAATTTCTGTTTGTTTTATACTTTATTTTTAGTGTATTTTTATTATTAATTTTTACCATACAATTTAATGGGTTTCATGACATTTCCATACACGCATTTCATTACAAATTGTTCACATTCACTTCTCCCTTATTCTCCCTTATTCTCTATGACCCTCTCCCCATCTCAACCTTCCCCACCAATTATCTTCCTTCTACTTGCATGTCTTTTTTTTTGAGTATATCTATCTACATTTGTACATTCCAATTTTGCTGTAAGGACAACATACATGATATTTCCTTTCTTTTCTTTCATTACCCTTTCTTCTTGCCCCCTCCCTTTAATTTAGTCCATCATCTTTCCCTACTTACATCATGTCTGCTTTCATGATCTATGTGGTTTAATAATGAATATATATTGAAGTCTAACATCCACATATGAGAGAAAACATGTGATATCATCTTTCTGGATCTGGCTTATTTCACTCAAAATGATGATCTCTACTTCCATCCATTTCCCAACAAACACTATAATTTTGTCCTTCTTTATGACTGAAGAAAATTCCATGGTGTATATATCACAACTTCCATATCCACTCATCGGTAGATGGATACCGAGGTTGATTCCATAATTTGGCTATTGTGAATAACACTGCAATAAACATGGATAAGTGGGTATCTCTATGGTATATTGACTTATATTCCTTTAGATATATACCTAGGAGTGGGATAGCTGGGTCATTTGGTAGTTCTATTTTTAGTTTTTTGAGAAAACTCTATACTGAATTCCATAGTGGCTCCACCAACCTGCTTACCACAAGCAGTATATAAGGGTTCATTTCTCCCTGCATCCTCAACCAGCATTTGTTGTTATTTGTTTTGTTGATGGGAGCCATTCTGACTGGAGTGAGTTGGTATCTCAGTTTAGTTTTCATTTGCATTTCCCTGAGGGCTAAGGATGTTAAATAGCTTTTCATATGAGTATTGGCCTTTTATATTTCTTCTTTTGAGGAGTCATTTTTCAGTTCTTTTGCCTTTTTTTTTTGACTGAGTACTTTGCTTTTTTTGTTTAATTTTTTGAGCTCTATATATTCTACATATTATTCCTCTGATATACAGCTGGCAAAGATTTTCTTCCATTCTACAGGTTGTCTCTTCACTCTGATAATTGTGTCCTTTGCTGTGAAAAGCTTTTTACTTTCCTGCAATCTTATTTGTCAATTCTTCCTATTATTTCCTAAACCTTTGGGATCCTATTCAGAAAGTCCTTACCTATGCCTATGCCTATAAGTGTTTTACCTATGCTTTCCTCTAGCAGTTTCAAAGTTTCAGGTTTTACATTAAAGTGTCTGATCCACTTTGAACTGATTTTTGTACAGAGTGAGAAAGAGAGGGATCTTATTTCAGTCTTCTGCATGAGCATATGCAGTCCTTCCAGAACCATTT
The DNA here is from genome assembly GCA_007922755.1 of Pedetes capensis. Taxonomy (NCBI): domain Eukaryota; kingdom Metazoa; phylum Chordata; class Mammalia; order Rodentia; family Pedetidae; genus Pedetes; species Pedetes capensis. Next base: position 22,717 of record VMDO01011363.1, on the reverse strand, counting down.
GTTAAAGAGGATGTCTTTTTTCCAACTTATATTTTTAGTACCTTTGTCAAATACCAGGTTGCTGAAGCTTCATGGAGTTATTTCTGGGCCCTCTATTCTATTCCATTGGTCTACATGTCTGTTTTTGTGCTAGTATGATGCTATTTTTGTTACAATAGCTTTGTAGTAAAATGTGAAATCAGGAATTAAGATGCCCCTTGCATTGTTCTTTCTGTTCAGGATCACTTTGGTGGTTCAGTGTCTTTTGTGTTTCCATATGAATTTTAGGATTTTTGTTAGAATTTTTGTTTTCTCTATTTCTGTGAAGAAGGTCATTGGGATTGTGATGGGGATTACATTAAATCTTTAGATTGCTTTTGGCAATATATTCAGTTTTACAACATTAATTCTTCCAATCCAGGAGCATGAGAGATCTTTCTACCTTCAGGTGTCTTCTTCAATTTCTTTCTTTAGTGTTTTAATATTTTCATTGCAGAAGTCTTTCACCTTCTTGGTTAGATATTTTATTTGTTTTGTGGCTATTATGAATGAGATTGTTTTCCTGGTTTCTTTCTCTGCCTAGTCATTATTGGTATAAAGAAAACCTACTAACTTTTCTGCTAATTTTGTATCCTACTAAACAAAAGTGTTTATCATCTTTAAGAGTTTTCTGGTGCATTCTTTAGAGTTTCTTAAATATAGGAACGTATTTTATGCAAATAGGGATAATCTGACTTCTTCCTTTCCTATTTGGATCCATTTTTCTTCTTTCTCTTATTGCTGTGGCTAATAGTTTAGTTACTACATTGAATAACAGTGGAGACATTGGACATCCTTGTCTTATTCCCAATTGTAGAGGAAATGCTTTCAGTTTTCCCAGTTTTTCACATATTGACTTTATTATGTTGAGGTATATTCCTTCAATTCCTAGTTTCTTCAAAACTTTTATCATAAGAGAATGTTGTACTTTGTTAAAGGTCTTTGCTGCATCTATTCCTAGGATCATGTAGTTTCTGTTTCAGAGCCTGCTTATATGCTTGCTGTATTACATTTATTGTTTTGCATTTGTTGAACCAGCCTTGCATTCATGGAATGAAACCATCTTGATCATAGTCTTTATCTTTCTAATGTTGCTGAAGTCTATTTTGAAGTATTTTGTTAAGGATTTTTGCATTTAGTTTCATCAGGGATATTAGACTGTAGTAGTCCCTTTTTTTTTTTTTTTTGATGTATCCTTATCTGATTTTGCTATGAGGATAATACTGGCTTCATAGAATGAGTGTGGTAGTGTTCCTTCCATTTGTATTTTGTGGAATAATTTCAGGAGCATTAGTGTTAGATCTTCTTTAAAGGTCTTATAGAACCCTATAATGAATCCACTTGGTCCTAAGCTTTTCTTTGTTGTTGTTGTTGTTAGGTGCCATCAAGTCGGTATCCAACTCATAGTGACCCTCATAGGGTTTTCAATGGCTGACAGTTTCAGGATTGCCTTGGGAGTGGATTGCCAGGCCCTTCTCCCATTTTTGTGGTGCTGGGAATTGAACTCGTGACCTCAGAGACTGCAGCACAGCACTCTACCAACTGAGCTAAATCCCAGCCCATTTTCTTTGTTAGGAGAGTCTTTATTACTGCTTCAAGCTTGCTGCTCATTACAGATCTACTTAAATTGTTTATATCCTCTTTAGTTAATTTTGGCAAGTCATATGTGTCTAGGAATGTATCCATCTCATCTAAGTTTTCCAGTCTTTTGGAATAAAATTTTTCAAAGTATTCCCTAGTGATTCTCTGGGTTTCATTAGTATCTGTCATAATGCTCCTTTTTTCATCTCTAATTTTCTTGATTTGAGTTTTCTCTCCCTTCCCTTTGGTTAGTTTGGCTAAGGGCTTATCAGTCTTGTTTATCTTTTCAAACAACCGGCTCTTTGTTTCATGAATTCTTTTTATTGTTCTTTTAGTCTCCATTTCATTAATTTCCATTCTGATCTTTATTATTTCCTTTCATCTACTGGTTACGGTTTTGTTTGTTTTTATTTTTCTAAGAGCTTGAGGTACATCATTAAGTTATTTGTTTGAGCTTGCTGTAAGTTTTTAATGTAGGCACTCACTGTTATAAATTTCCCTCTTAGAAATGCATTTGCTGTGTCCCACAAGTTCTAGTAGGTTTTGGTTTCACTTTCATTTGATTCTAAGAACTTTTAAATGTCCTCTCTGATTTCTTCAAGTACCCATTGGTCATTTACAAGTATGTTCATTCTCCATGTATTTGTATAGTTTCTGTAATTGCTCTTGCTGTTCATTTCAAGTGTTCTTCCATTATGGTCTGATAAAATAAACAAAGATATTTTTATTTTCTGTACCTTTTAAGACTTGATTTATGGCCTAAAATATGATTTATTTTAGGGAAAGTTTCATGAGCTGCTGAGAAAAGTGTGTAATCTATAACTTTTGGGTGGAATAATCTGTTTCTGTCTACCTAGTCCATTTTATCTAATGTGGTGTTTAACTCTGAAGTTTCTTTGTTGATATTTTGGTCTCACTGTTATATCAGTTGATGAGAGTAGGGTCACACACTGTTATTTATGTGGACTTATCTGTCCCTTTAAGTCTAGTAGTGTTTTTTAAATGAAGTTGGGTGCACTGATGTTCAGTGCATATATACTTGTTATACCTTTTTGGTCAATTGTTCTCTTTATTAATATGTAGTTACCTTCTTTTCTTTTTGGACTAATTTTATTTTTAAAAATTTTAAAAAACGTTTTATTACTAAATTTTAATGTACAAGTTAATGGATCTCATTACAACATTTCCATACACCTATTCCATTCCTTATCCTTTCATGACCCTTCTCCCCCATCCTCTCCCTCCCTACCAATGGCTTTGGACTAATTTTAACTTAAAGTATACTTTATATAAAAGTATAAAAGTATAAAAGTATATATAAAGTATACTGATATAAGATGGCTACACTTCCTTTAATGTTTTTGGCTTCTGGTTTCTTGCTATATCAATTTCAATCCTCTCATTTTCAGTCTGTGGGCATCTTTGCCAGTGAGATATGTCCCTTGCAAACATTAAATTATTGTATTTTGTTTTTGAGTCCAGTCAACTAATCTATGTCTTTTTATTGGAGAATGAATACCATATATATATATATATATATATATATATATATATATATATATATACACATATATACATATATATATACATATATATACATATATATGTATATATGTATACATATATATATGTATGGTTATTATTGGTTATTATTGAAAGAGACTGGTTATTATTGAAAGAGATGATCTGGTTGCTGTGTTGGTTGGGTATTTTCCTGGTTGGGTCACAAACTCTTTTATCTTTTTCCCTCGTTTATATTTTAGGTTTGCTCATTTTTATTTTTATTTTTCTTGTTCTTGTTGTTAGACATAACAGATTCTTCCCTAGTTCTCTTTAGTTTGTCTATTCTTCCCATAAAGTTTATTCTTTCCTGTGCTCTCATGGTGAAGACTGTCTTTTTTCTTCCTGTGTGTGTAGGATTCCTTTAACTATCTTCTGGTGGTTTACTGGTTATGTATTGCTTTAGTGTGTACTTGTCTTAGAATGCCTTTATTTCTCCATCACTTTTAAATAATAACTTTGCTGGATATAATTGTCTTGGGTGGCAATTATTCATTTTCAGGGCTTGCAGTATTTCTTTCCATCCTTTCCTAGAATTTAGGGTTACTGTTGAGAGGTTTGATGTAATTCTGATGGGTTTTTCTTTGTAGGTTAGTGTCTTTCTTTTGCAGCTTTTAATTTTGTTCTTTTATTCTGTAATCTTGGCATTTTACTTAGTATGTAATATGGGGAGATTCTTTTTCTGGTCATGTGTATTTGATGTCCTAAGTGCTTCTTGTGGCTGGATGTCCATTTCTTTCCCCAGATTTTGGGAATTTTCTGCTATAATTTCACTGAATATGTTTTCTATGCCTTTAGTTTTTATCTCCCCTCCTTGTGTCCCATGGATTCTTAGTTTTGACCATATCCCAAAGTTCTTGAGAATTATGGTCATAGTTTTTTAATTTTTTTCTTTGTTGATATCTGAATGTAGTATATTCTCAAGTATGTCTTCCATCCCTGATATTATATTTTCTGCTTTATCTAGTCTACTGATGATGCTTTCTAATGTGTTTTTATTGGGTTTATTGATGTCTGTTTCCAATATTTCTGCTTTTTTTCTCAAAATTTAAATTTCCTTGCTGAATTTCTCATCCATTTTGCTGACTTTGTCTTTGTTGTTGACTTTCTGACCTAGATTCTATACTGATTTCCTCACTTTTTCTTTTGCTTGTTTGTGTCCTCTTTCAAGTCATTGACCATTTTTAGACATAAACTTTTAAGTTCTTTACCAGGCATTTCAACTGTCTCAGTATCTTTGGATTCAATCATTAAGAATCATGGTCTTTTGGAGGAGATGTCTTGCCTTGCTATTTCATGTTTCTTGTGTTTTGGATTTGTAATTTGTGCATCTGCAGAATTGGATATCATTTCCCATTTTATTTGGGGGTATTCTTAGTGAGAAGTTTTCCTTTGTCACAATCTCCTATGCCACTCCCAGAATGGGAGACAAATCACTATAATAGGTAAAATACCCAAAGCAGATATGGCAACACACTTAAAAGCACTTAGCACCAACTGCTGTACCCCTAATGCCCATTGAACAGAGAATGGCAATAATAACATTGAGTATGCTATGAGGTTACAGAATACTTAGGGTGAAGGTATAAATAGTATTTGTGTAAAGTAAGAAGGGCGAGTAGTGCAAAGGAAGATAGGAGGATGCCTCAAGTGTGAAATAAAAGAAAAGAAAAAGATGACCTAGAAAGTAAATGAAAATTAGCAAATTTGGGAGGTAAAGGAACTACAGATAAAAAAATGATCGTATGATAAAAAGATATATAAAGAGAATTAGTTAAATATAAGTAGAGTAATAAGAAGTGTAAGCCTGAAAGAGTTAAAAGTATAGTAAACAGAAAAAGAGAGATACAGAAAAGCACAAGCAATACAAAAAGAAGAAAACAGATAAAAATTACCTTGGAAAAAGGGAGGTGAGGAAATGAAAATTAGCAATGAAAAGATGGTGTTGTTGTTGTTAGGTGCCATAGAGTCAGTGTCTGACTCATAGTGACCCTACATCCAACAGGTGAAAAACTATTATCAGTGCTTCTCTGCTATTCATAGGGCTTTCAATGGTGGATTGATTTTGGGGAGTGGGTTGCTGGATCCTTCTTCCAAGCATACAGCATATGGTATTCCCAGGTGGTCTCCCATCCAAGTCCTAAACAGGCCTGACCCTGCTTAGCTTCCAAGATCTGATGGGATTGGGTATCACAGTGCTGCAGCTTCAGGCAAAAAGATGGTAAAATATATATAGATAGAGATATACACAGAGATATAGATATAGATATACATATACACCAATTTGCTCCCCAAATTGCTCCAGTGATACTCCAGTGTCCCTGGAAGTTGAGGCAGAAGAGTCTTGAGCTCCAGGCCAGAGCAGCCTGTGCAATTCAATGTGCTCCCATCTCTAAGCAAAAATAACAAAAAGGCTAAGGATACTACACTATGGCACATCAATTACCCCAGCCTAACAGGAAGAGAAAGAATTTTAGAGATACTACTGGAGGAGCTTCTTTCTGTGGCCTCTATTCTTTAAGTCCGTTAGGTGAAGGTAGTGGTCAGTTTAAGATGGAGTCTTTTTATCTGACCATGGCTCAGAGTTGACAGTCTCCATAGTTCTCCTCAGGAGATAAAATCATCTCCTCTCCCCTGCAAATGGGGCTTTCTTCTGAGCAACTTTTCCAAGCCTCTTGCTGTCTGAACCTCTTAGTGTGTCAGTGTCCTATCTACCCCCTCACTGCAACTGCCCACTGCATGTATGTGGCACACTGGGGTTATGGCAGTTTTCCTCCCAGGTGTTCAACCAGTGATAATTCTTTGTTTTCAGGCCACCTGGGTAGCTTAGTTTCACACAATAGATTCCCTCTCAAGATGGCGCCAGGTAAAAGCCCAAGGAGACATGGAGTATGGGAAAGAGAGTCACTTCTCCAGTGTTGAACCCTTCAGTCAGGGAGAGCCACTGACTTAGCAAATCCCTGGAAGAGTTCAAGGACTGTGGGTCTATCCTGTGGGACTGCCAGTGTGGTGGGCAGGGCTGTCTGGCTTAACTCTTTGAATTAGGGCCTCATTTCCCCTCCCCCACTGGAGGCCACATCTGAAGATGTGTCCTCATTAGTCCTTTTTTCTATTCTGCTCTCTTCTGCTACCTGGGACCATCCAACAGTCTTCTTTGTGGTTTCTGTGCTACTCCAGACCTTCTTTCCATGGAAAAGACCATTCTTTCCTATTCTAACTCCTTTGTCTTACCACATCACACAGAGGCTACCTTTGATCTTCTATCTTCTGATATGTTTTGAATAAATTGATTGTCAGGGATATTGAATCAATGCTCATCTCAGGATGCTATGTCTGTTGTAGGCTCCATGGTAGGCATGAAGAAAGTTCAACAATAAATAAAACAAATTCCTAATTCTCTAGAAGATGATTTAGAGGTAGTGATAAACACATAAGTAACTATAACACAATGTAAAATAAGCAATATGACAGAAGCTACTTAGAAATGCAAGAAAGGAAAAGCTTATCTAAGAATGATATCTTGGAGAAAGTGGCATTCAGACTTACTATGGAAGGACTAGTTAAGTGTTTCATCGAGAGTAAAGGCAGATTGTCTTAACAGAAGTAAAGATAACAGACCAAAAAATGTGCAGCATATATTTGAAGAAGAAGAAGAAGAAGAAAGTATAGCTAGGGTACCCTTCATTGGGGAAGTAGCAGATGATAAGCCTGGAAAACAAGGGTGAAGTATGATAAAATTCCTAGAAGAAAATTAGTTTAGCCATCAGATTCATTTGGTAGCTGTAGTTAACTGAGCTGATTTTAAAAACAAATAAAACTAACTTACTAAAGAAAGATCTGTAATTGTGAGCCAAAGAGCTTTATACTAAAACATCACTGATGTCCTTGTTTCAAATGAAGTACAATAATGCTAAGAGGAATCATGACTTGGGTTGGTAACTTGTTATATTTGATGGTAAGTGTTAATATATGAATTATAATATTATAAAAAGGACCTGCTATGCTTTGGATATGATTTAAATGTGCCCCCTACTCCCAAATTTCTTGTGAAGCTTAATTGTTGGTGTGGCAGTACTGGAAGGCAATGTGGAACCTTTAACAGGTAGGGCTCAGAGGGAGGTCCATAGGTCTCTGAGGGTAGTAACCTCAGGTGGGATTAAGGTTATCCTCCTGGGCCCTCCTGGTAGTTCTCAAAAGAGGACTGTTATGAAAAAAGCCAGACTGGCCTGATCCTGCTTTCTGGTTTTCTGTCTGCCAATGTGATTGCTCAATTTCACGTACATCCCCATCATTGTTATGAAGTGATACAGCCAAAACAAAACTCCCTGGAGCCTGGTTTATGCTGTTTGGACTTTCAGCCTTTAAAATTGTCAGCTAAGTAAACTTATTTTCCTCATACAGTTGGCTGCCTTAGGCATTTTGTTATATTAATGAAAACTAGACTAATCTAATACCCAATGTTGTTATCTAACATTGAAATATAAAACTTGTCTACATTCTCAGAGAAATTAAGGAGGGTATGTAATCTTTGTATCAAAAGATCAATAAAGAGGTTAACATAAAAAAGACACTGAATAAACCCAATAAGGAAGAAGTAAAAGAGTAATATCCCAGGTTTATTTGGCTGAGTCTACATTTTATTTTGAAACATATTCTATAACAAACAAATTTACAATTTGAATGATCTAACATAATGAAAAGTAATGTCTTCCTTGTATTGATAGAAGTTAGTAAATTTTAGAGAGGTTTGGTGAAATGAGGCCTGGAAACAGGAAACCACTGAGGTAAGGAGGTCACAGAGGATTCCAAACACTCCGAAACTTACTCTTAAACATTAAGTAGGTAAAGTAAAAGGAAGACATGACAAGTGGAAATAGTGAAGGATTCTACAAGGAAAATGTTAAATGATGCAGGAAACATGAAAAGAAGATGGAAGGAATACACAGAGTCACTATAAAAAAAAAAAAAAAGAATTGGTGGATGACCAACCATTCCAAGAAGTTGCATATGATCAGGAACCAATGGTATTAAAGGACAAAGCATAAACTGCCTTGAAGTCACTGGCAAAACACAAAGCTCCAGGAATTGGAATATCAATTGAGATGTTTTAGGAAACATATGCAGTACTGGAGATGCTCATTTGTTCATGTCAAGAGATTTGGAAAACAGTGACCTGGTCAACTAACTGTATTTGTACCTATTTCCAAGAAAGGGGATCCAACTCAATGTGGAAACTATTAAACAATATCATTAATATGACTCACAAGTAAAATTTTGCTACAGATCATTTCAAAGCAACTGCAGCAATATTCAGATAGGTGGTTGTTGTTGGTAGGTGCTGTAGAATCAGTTCTGATTCATAGCAACACTTACAGCATTTTCAATAGCTGATAGTTTGGGGATTGCTTTAGGAGTGGATTGCCAAGTCCTTCTCCCACATTTGTGGTGCTGGGGATCTAACCTGGGTCCGCAGAGAGTGCAGAGCAGTGCTCTACCAACTGAGCTAAACTCCAGCCCCAGATAGACTGGGAACTACCATAAAATCAAGCCGTATTTAGAAGAGGGTATAAAACCAGGCACATCATTGCTGATGTCAGATGGATTTTGGCTGAAAGAATACCTGAAAGATGTCTATGTTTCATTGACTACCTGAGGACATTTGGCTATGTGGATCACAACAAATGAGGGATAACATTGTGAAGAATGGGAATACCAGAGCATTTAATTTTACTTGTGAGGAATCTGTACATGGACCAGGAGGCAGTTCCAACCAGTTTAAAGTCAGGAAAGGTGGCATCAGAGCTGTATTCTTTCACCACACTTCTTCAATTCCTATGCTGAGCAAATAATCCAAGAAGCTGGACTTTATAAATAAGAATGTGGCATCAGGACTGGAGGAAGACTCATTAACAACTTGTGACATGAAGATGACACAACTTTCCTTGCTGAAAGTGAAGAGAATTTGAAACACTTGCTGATGAGGATCAAAGAACACAGCCTTCAGTATGGATTGCATCTCAACATCAAGAAAACAAAAGTCCTTGCAATTGGATCCATAAGCAACTTCATGATAAATAGAGAAAAGATTGACATTGTCCAAGATTTTTTTTACTTGGTTCTACAATCAAAATCCAAGCAAGCAGCACTCATGAAATCAAAAGACACATTGCATTGGGAAAAGCTGTTGCAAAATACTCTGTAAAGTGTTAAGAAGTAAAGATGTCACATTGAAGACAAAGGTGCACGTGATTCATACCATGGCAATCATATGCTTGTGAATGCTGTACAGTGAATAAGGACAGCAGAAGAATTGACATTTTTGAATTATGCTGCTGAATATGGAGATGAATATTGAATATAGCATGGACTGCCAAAAGAACCAACAGATCTGTCCTAGAAGTGCAACTGGAGTGCTCCTTAGAAGTAAGGATGGCTAGACTGCATCATATGTATTTTGGACATGTTTTCAGAAAGGATCAATCCCCAGAGAAGTATATCATGATTGGGAGAGTGGTGGGTCGGCAAAAAAAGAGGAAAACCCTCAATTAGATGGACTGACACAGTGGCTGCACCAATGGGTTTAAGCATAAACAAGATTGTGTGACTGGCATGGTGTAGGAGAATGTTTTGTTCTGTTGTACATACGGTTGCTATGAGTCAAACTCAACTCAATGGCATTTAACAAGTGACCAATTAGGTTACCTAAATTTTGGTCAGACCACATGAGTTTAATCTCCTAAATCCCATTCTTCAAAGGAAACAGGTAGTAATTTGGTCAATAATCACCAGATTAAGTCCCATTCTTCCAAGAAAAACATGTCTCATGATTTGGTCAGCAGTCACCTAGCTAATCAATCTCTAGGTAGACACAATAGAATAAGCTCCATCCCCTCAAGAACTTATAGCTTAAAACAGTACAAAATCTCCAAAGCAACAGCCCCACCTCAGCTACCCAATCAGGAGCCCTCCATTCATATGGAGGCTTTATTTATCCTTTCAACAAAATCTTCCTTGCTCTCACTTGCCTTTGTTAACTGTGCTTTTATTCTTGGGTCAGTGGACCCAGGGGCCCAACACACAGCACCTGAGGAGAAACTCCATTCTCAACATCAGAGTCTAAGGCAAATATTCCTGGTAGGTGATTGTCATCTACCTGTCATTTAGGGTCACATGTTCCTTCTAGCTTGTGGTTTCATCTTCATGTAAGGCCTTAGTCCTCAGTATTTACCAAGAATACAGAAAGGTCTAGGGTGGTAGTGATGTTTTTTTCTAACACCAATTTTCTAATACTCCAAGACCAGTGGAGTGTCCAACAGCTTAATTCCCTGGAGTTCACATTGACCATGCAGGCTCAGGGTTGAATCTCCCAGGACTGACCCCACTTCAGACACCAGATGCAAATCCTGGGTTTCCACTTGTGCTTCTGACTGACTGGTTATAAGTCAGGAGTTACCACAACTCCCTTTCCTCAGGTTTCATACAACTCAGGAAAGTGGTTTACTGACTATCACCCTTTTATGTTTCAGAAACAGTCAAATGGAAGGAATACAGAGGGCAGGTAGATATGTGTGAGCCATGAAGGTTTCATGAAGCTTATCAACCAGAAGCTTTCCTAATTTGCCCTCCAGAGATTTCTATGGCAGTTTCTTTACATAGGATGATTGCTGAAATCTTTGACCATAGGAGATTAACACAATTGTCAACTGCCCTCTCCTGCCCAGAGATCACAGGGTTGGGTTAAAAGTTTCAACTTGGTAATCCAGGCTTGATCTTTCTGGTGAACAAACCCCACCACCTCATTCCAAAGCTATGTAGCCCCCTAACCCAAGCTCATTAGCATACAAAAAATACATCACTTAGGAGATTCCAAGGGTTTTAGGAACTGTATGCTAGTAACTAGACTATAGGTCAAGTACTGTTGTTGTTAGGTACCATAGAATTGGGTCCAACTAATAGCGACCTATGTACTACAGATCAAAACATTCCTTAACACTGTGCCATGCCCTGCACTGTATCAGTGCTTCTCTGCTATTCATAGGGTTTTCAATAGCTAATATTTTTGGGAATGGGCTGTCATGTCCTTCTTCCATATTTGTGGTGTTGGGGATCAGCCCAGGGCCTCAGAGCACACAGAACAAGCACTCTACCAACAGAGCTAAACCTCAGCCCTTAGCCCAAATGTATGTTTTCATTATTCCAGAGCAAAGATGACTTGTCTGCCTCCTAATCACTTCATTCTGGAAATGGCACGAATGATTTGAGCTCACATTCCCTTGGAGAGAATTTGTCACATGGCCACATCTAACTGCTATAGTGGTTTGGCAGTATAGACTAGCTGTGTGCTGGGATAAAAGAGGAAATAGGTTTGCTGAGTAGTTTGAATTCTCAGCTACAGTACTGCGAAACACCTTTCTGAATTATTTGCCTCAGAATACTGGCTGCTCAAATCTTTGCCTCTGGTCCCCTAACAAATACTGAAGTAGATTATAAACTGTGACACAGATGATTCTTTTGTTCAGTTTATAATAATACAATACTAATTTTAAAAACGAATCTAGATTGTCATCATGGAGAATTATTTCATGTTATTCTTTAGTAACCTCATGTGTCTGTCAGCTTGTCATGTTGTGGGGTGGGGAATTTGCAGGTTGCTGTGATGCTGAAAGCTATGCCACCAGTATTTCAGATAGCAACAGGACCACTCATGGTGGGCTCATGGTGAACTTCCAGACTACAGCAGGCTAGGGAGAAGGACCTGGCAACCCACTTCTGAAACAATTAGCCATTGAAAAACTATAAATAGCAGAGAAACACTATCAAACAGAGTGCCAGTAAATGAACTCCTCAGGCTGGAAGGCATTCAAGAAATGACTGGGGAAAAGTTGCTTCGTCAAAGTAGAATTGACCTTAATGCTGGGAATGGAGCAAAGCCCCTGGGGCCTCCTTTTGTTCAGAGAGCATGACTCAAAATGAGAAGAAACACAGTGGCTACAAAAATGGGCTCAACTATGTGCAAGGCATAGTGATGGGTAGTGTTTCGTCCCTTGTACTTAGGGTCACTATGAGTCTGATCTGACTCAATGGCATGCAACTAACTAATTCTTTAGTAAATCAAAGATCCCAAACAACAGATTCCCTAGGCCTGCTATATAATACCTTTGCAAGATCTACCTGCATTTGTGTAAAAGATAATCCCTAGAACTGTGCAGCAGACAACTTGTGCAGTACTTCTCTCCAATTATAGACAAATAATTAGCCAAAAGGAGAGAACATGGGTCATAGACATATAACAAAGAAAAACTTGAAATATTCTCAGAGAATATTCTCAGAGAAATTAGAGGACAAATATTCTTTGAATCAAAATATCAATGAAGAGATTAACAGATCAAAATGAACTAAAATAAACCAATAGGGATGTAATGGTTCATGCCAGAGGATGCTGATTGGCCAGTTGGTTCAACATTTTATCTGAAGGTATAAATTTGCAATTATAAGAACTTGTAAAAAATAATAAAAGGAGACTTGCCCCATAGATATAAAAACACCACCAAACTCTTAAATAATCATGAAGATATAGATCAATGGGAACAGGAAAGGGAGTTCAGAAAGAGATGCAAATGTAAAGATTATTTTGGTAGTAAAACACTGACATTTAAAGCCTGTGAGGAAATTACCATCAGAAAAATAGCTTTTGAGTATTTGGCTCTCTATTTGGGAGAAGTTAAGGTAAATATCTATAGTATATGAAAAATGAATTTCATATGCCTTGATTATCTAAGAGAATGTAAAGTTGTGTAAATACTAGCAGAATCCAAAGAGCAATATTTTACCAGATATCCCAGAGGTTGACACAAGACTGAGAGGTCATGCAGAATACTAAGGAACATAAAAACTGGACTTGTCAACTGCTTCAGAAATCAGAGGGAGTTATAAAACAAAGAACCACAGTAAGAAGCATTTTGCATGATACGAATCTTAGGTGTTGTAGAGGAAATGCTAAATTCTCACATAATTACTCCATTATTAGGGAAATGGTTGTTATCTGTGGAGGCTAAGCAACTTCACCAAGGTTACCCAGATAGCAAGTGACAAAGCTGAGATTTATAGCTCAGTTCTATAGTCACAGCTACTCAGGAAGCCCAGGAGTGGAAGGCCAGATTGAGTAACAAAGTGAGATTTCAAGAATGAGGGAAGGAGGAAGGGGGAAAGGGAGAAAGGGGAAGGGGGAAGGGGGTGAGGAAAAGGAAGGGGAAGGGAAGGGAAAGGGGAAGGGGGAGAGGAAAAAGAAGGGAAGGGAGGGGAAAGGGGAAAGGGGAGAGGAAAAGGAAGGGAAGGGAGGGGAGGGAAGGGAGAAAGAAAGAAAGGAAGGAAGAAAAAAAGAAAGGAAGAAAAAAGAAAGAAAGGAAGAAAAGTAAAGAAAGATTTACCACTAAACTTTAACTGGAAGAGTATTTGCACTATGAAATAGTCAATGTAAAATCTATAATGCCCAGGAACTCGTACATATGATTTAGAAAGAGACTAATTCAACAGGGAAAGTGAGTTAAAGAGAAACAGACAATAATTTAAAAAATGACTAATACATATTTTAAAGGCTCATCTGGCAAACAATCAAAGAAATGCAAATGAAAATCAAGTTCTAAAAATATATATTGCTTGGTAATGATATGGAAAGTTAGGCATTATTATTTGCTACCCGCAGTAACACATACAGGTACATATTTGGAGAACACTAGGAAATATTGGGGCTGAGATTTAGCTCAGTGGGTAGAGCGCTGCACTGCAGTCTCTGAGGCCCTGAGTTCAATTCCCAGCACCGCAAAAATGGGAGAAGGACCTGGCAATCCACTCCCAAGGCAATCCCGAAGCACTCAGCCATTGAAAACCCTATGAGGGTCACTATGAGTCGGATACCGACTCGACGGCACCTAACAACAACAAGGAAATATTGACCATCATTTTAAATATATGTATTTATGGCCCAAATGTTCAGTTCTAGGAATGTAACCCAGAGAAGTACTAAATTTTTAAAGATTTCTGTTCCATTTCTTTCATGGTCGTGTTGTTCATAATGGAAACCTAGAATAATCTCTGCAGCCATAGTACTCTGGTATCCAATCCCTCCTGATCTCCGAAGCTAACCAGGGTCAGCCTGGTTAAATCCTTGGATGGGAAACTGCCTGAGAATACCAGGTGCTGCAGGCTAGGGAGAAGGACCTGGCGCCCCACATCCAAAACAATCTGTCATTGAAAATCCTATGAATAACAGAGAAGCACTGACAATAGTGCTGGATATGGTACACTGTCAGGAAACGTTTTGTTCTGTTGAATATAGGGTGGCTATGAGTCAGACCTGACTGGACAGCACCTAGTAACAAACAACAAGAATAATCTAAATATCCATTACTTGTTGTTGTTAGGTGCTGTCGAGTTGTATCCGACTCATAGTGACCCTTATCAGGTTTTCAATGGCTGATTGTTTTCAGGATTGCCTCGGGAGTGGGTTGCCATGTCCTTCTCCCGTTTTTGTGGTGCTGGAAATCGAACTCAGGACCTCAGAGACTGCAGAGTGGCGCTCTACCAACTGAGCTAAATCCCAGCCCATCTATTACTAGGGGGCAGTTAAATAAAAGATGCAATGCACATAAAATGGAAAATATATTGTTTTTAAAGTCAAATAAAGGCCAAATGCCTTATACAGTTCACGGTATGCTGCTAAAACAAGTGACACTACACCCATCACGTTGCTAAAACAAACAAACAAACAAACAAAAAACACAGAAAATACTGAGTTTGAGCAGGTGCAGAGGAAGAAAAGCAATTCTCAAAGACTGGTTGGAAGACTATTGGTCAAGGGATCTCTACAGCAGCAGAACCAAAAAGATGCATACACGTAGGGAGAGATATATTTTGAGGACTTGGCTCAGGCAATTGTGGAGTCTGGTAACTCCACAGTCCATGGGGTAAGATGGTATACTGGAGACATAGGAAGGAGCTGCAGTTCAAACCTGAAGGCAGTCAACTAGCAGAATTCCCTTTTCTTTCAGGGAAGTCAGGCCTTCACCTGATTAAGGGAGCCCCCTCCCCATTGTGATTTATAATGTGTTTTATTCAAAGTCTACTAATTTAAATGGTAATAGCATCTTTAAAATGCCTTTACATAAACATGCAGAAGAACATTTGACTAAATGCCTAGGCATTATAGCCTAGCAAAGTTGTCACATAAAATTAACCATTGTAAGGGGCATATAAATGGCCTTTGGAAAAATGTCTTTAAAATGTATGCTAAAAGGGAATATTATTGTACTCTGTGCCATTGTAACTCCATCTTTTATTTTATAGTCAACAGAAATGTATATGTCTGATTCCCAAAAGTCATGCACAAGAGCATTCATAGCAGCACCAGTCATAAGAAAAACAAACTGGAAACAACTCTAAAGCTCTCCAAAAGTGCAATGGATACTTGCATTGAGATCACCAGATAGTACTGAGAATAAACTATGTACAACTACATGCAGCAATATGGATCTATTTTGGCATATGCCACTGAGCAAAAGAAACGAGACACAAAAACATACCCACTTTACTATTACACTGTTGTTATTACATTTATTTAAAATATAAAACCAGCCAAACTGATCACTCCTGTTACAGTCAGCATAGGCACAGTAGTGACAGGAAAGAGGAACAAGGAAGGCTTGTAGGGTGCTGGTAAAGTCCTAGGTTATTTTTGTTATTGTTTTTATCTTGGAACTTGTTATACAAGTGTGTTTGTTGTTGTTAGGTGCTATCAAGTCTGACTAAAAGCAACTCTTTGTACAACAGAACGAAACACTCCCCAACACTGTGCCATGCCCAGCATTATTGTCAGTGCTTCCTTGCTATTCACAGGATTTTCAATAGCAGATTGTTTTGAGAGTGGATTACCAGATCCTTTCCCCTTGCCTGCAGCACCTGGTATTCCCAGGTGGTCTCTCATCCAAGAACTAACCCTGCTTAGCTTTTTAGATCAGGCAGGATCAGATGCCAGGGTGCTATGGCTATAGACGCAGGTGTGTTTAGTATGTGAAAAATCATTGAGATGTACAATTATGATGGGTACACTTTTATACATGCATGTAATCCTTTCATTAAGTATTTTAAAGTAGAAAAGCAATATACATTTCTAAATACTAATGTATATCTATATCTGTCCATGTTAGTATAAGAGTAGACATGGATCTTAAGGTCTTAAGGTTAACAATCAAATTTTTAACAATTTAATTGCTCAGTGGCATAGGTGTTGAAGGGACTCAGAGAAGTGACCAAAGCACTTTAACTTTTTAGTTTTTTAGTTTTTCTATATCATTTAATTTTGTTAAGCATAGAACATGCATTGGTTTAATTATTATTAATTAATCAAAAATTATTTTGTAGTATCGGAGGATTGAACACAGGCTCTGGTAAATGCTAGGCAAGTGCTCTACCACTGCACTGCATTCTCAGCCTCTTTTTTATTTTGAGACAGGGTCTTGCTAAATTGTGCAGGCTGCCTCTGGCCTCCAACTCATGATCCTTGTGCCTCTGGCTCTTGAGTGGCTGGGATTACAGGCATTCATTACTTTTCTGTAGGAGGAGGGAGATGGACTTGTTTTTCAAGCTTCGCCCTATTCAAAAGTAGGCATAAAACCTATTATCATTTTACACAGCCTGCATTCTAAAACCTTGATTATTCATTTGACAAGATCTTTCTAGTCAATACATATAGAGTCCATTTTTAAGAGCTGTATGAAATATCTGCATCATAATTTATTTTACCAGTCCATTATTGACTAAGATTTTTGTCAAATTTTATAATAGTGTAAACAGAGCAGTAATGGGCATACATGTCGTTCAGATAAACTACCAGACATATGTTGCAGCATGAAGCATATTACATGTTAATGCATACTGCTGTTCTACTTTCCTGAGGTGATTGTTTCATATTCTCCACAGTATTGCATAAGAAGGCTTTCTACTCTTCATAATTACAAATTTGGGTTTGTCAATAATTTTAATCTTTGTCAATGTGATAGGGTGAAAAACTATTCACATTTTACTAGCATTTCTTTGCTTATTTGTATGTCTTTGTTGATGTACCTCAGAGTATTTTGCCCATTTTCCATTAAAACATTAAATGTTTTCCCTATTGATTTTTAAGAGCACTCTATTTATCTAGGATATTGATTCTTTGTCTTCGTTTTACTTCAAATAATTTCCCAATTTGCTTTCTATCTTTTAGCCATTTATGGTGTATATTTTTCACACAAAAGTTTCAATTTTATGTAGTCAATTTTTTCAATCTTTCCTGTCATGTTTTCTGAGGCTTAAGACAGACTTAGAAAGGTCTTCCAAACCTAGGATTACAAAAATATTTACCAATATTTTAATGTTAGTATTTTAACTAATATTTTAATGTGTTAGTATTTTAACACTGCTGAAACTAGTTTCAGTAAAAATCCATTTTAGTGTGAACTAGGAACTAGATCTTTTTTTAAAAAATGGTTCTCTAATGGGTTTAATTTCATATCATTGTCATCCCTATTAATTAAAAAACTACCTTTCCTTCATATAAACTCCCAATAAACATTTAGTTCTAAGTCTGGAGTTTTATTCTTTTCCTAGTTCTTTCTGGTTTTGCACCAGTAACATATATTTTAATGTGTGCTAAAGCAAGCCACTCTCATTAGTCTTCTTTTTCAGGATTTTTGAGTACTTTCACTTGTGTATTTTTAAAATTTTTTATAAAGTCGAAAAGAAATTCTGTTGGAATTCAATGAAATTTAATGAATATGTGAAGAGGTATAGAATATCAATATCTTTATTGTATAAAGTCTTTCATCTCAAAACAACATGGGACCTATTTATTTATGTTTGGAAAAGTTTTATAATTTTATGAATTTCATTATTTATGTCATAAATAATTAGCTAATTTTTAGTTGTTATAGTAAATAAATTACGCCTTTTCTAGTATGTTTTCCAACTGGTTCTTCTTGGTGCATTTAGGATATATTAATTTAGGTACATTAATTTTATAACCAGTTGTTCCACTCATTCTTTTCATTATTTATTAACTTCCTTGAGTTGTGTTAGTTTTCTTGCTACATATTTACATATACTTTACTTAACTACCTTGTGGAAAAAGACTGTCTAATAACTGTAGGTTTTATTTTTCTGCTTTTGTTTTTGACATGGGGTCTTGCTATGTTTCCCAGGTTGCCTTCGAACTCCTGGGCTCAAGTGATCCTGTCACCTCAGCCTTCCACATAACTGAGACTACAGGTACAAGTGCATCTGCATCCAGCTTATTAATTGCATTATGTTAATGCACAATGGAAAACAAGAGTCAAAGAAAACATCCATGTCTTATTCTCAGTTCTGATGAAAATGTTAGTGTTTATATAAATATTGACATTTAGTTTAACTTCAGATATAGATATATATCCATATGTTCAAATGAGGATGTACCTTTCTAATTAACTAATAATTGCAAATGTGGATGAATATCTTCTTATTATCAATGTAGGAAAGACTTTATTGAACATATCATGGCGGCAAGGGACAGAAAACATGCATGAGTTTAACATGTATTTCCCGTAATTAAGGAAACCATCATTGATCATTGATGAGGCTGCCAACAGCAGAAGCCAACACTGAGCCCTGATATGGCAAGTACTTTGGAAGACCCTTGCTACCTGGTGGCAAGATAAGTTGCTTAGACTGAATTTCTTCCATTACAATGTGAGAAGAGATTTCTTAGTCATAGACTTAAATTCCAGGTCCATATCTGTCTTCCCTGCCCCTAAGTACCTTACTACTACCACTTTGGACTTCAGAATGTTTTATTCACTATCAGATTATCCTACACAATATCCTACACAATATTATTCAGTCAAGAATATATTTCATGCCAAAAAGAAGTGTAGTTATAGGCCCTAACCATATACTTCCCTAGTTTTACTGTGTTTCCCCTCACTTAGAAGTAGCTGGCTTGATAAGAGAGCCAAATAGCCTGTAAAGACTCAATAGTGTCAAATGAAGGACAATCTTCTATGAGATTTAGTGTCATTCAATATGCTCTAAACCGTCAACATATATATGTATACACACACATACGTATATATGTGTGTATATATGCATACACACACACACACACACACACACACACACACACAATGTCCTTTCTCCCAAAGAATATATAACATCAAGAGAAATAAAGGTGAGAGGTCCTCTCACTTTTAAAACTTACAATAAACAAAACCTTTTTTCCTCCGTTGTCTTCCTTGTCTCTTTGTAAGCCTCGTAAGAGCTTCCATCTGTTGTTAGCACCAGGTATTTCCCATCTCTTATTTGCCATCATGAAACCCTCTGGAGTGAAAACATTTTTGGGTGTGCCATCTGTCAACTTGTGAGACCCAGCTGCTTCAACCACCACCAGCAGCACTGTCTTTACTGCACTGCTTTTAGTAGTAATATTAAGGGGTTATAAGTTCAGTACTATGCCTCACCTTCTTCCCTCTTATCAAAGTTGTAAAATTACATATTTTTCCATTAATAACAAGAAGTAGTTTCCTTAATCTATGGTTTTGCTTAGTTTTAATTTTCATCAGAATGTCAAAGACAGTTTTCTTTAATTGGAAGAATGGAGTTACATGGATGCTATATTACTAACTCATTTGCAACACACTCATTTGCAAATGAAACACCAGGTGCCATGGCTAGACACTATGTTTGGTTGATCTGCAGCATTGGTGCTTGTCATTCCCTGTCTGGTGCAGATATAGCTACCAGTCCAACAAAGCTATTACACTAGACTCCAGGCCTGGGTGGGTAGGAGGCACTGCACCTGGCAGGTCTGGGTTATCAGGGCTTCTCACTCTCCCACTGGTGCAGATAGAGCCACCACACAACTGAGGTGCTGAACAAGATGCCAGGCCTGGGCAATGCAGCCAATAGGACACCCTGACAGACTACACAACTAAAGGACCCACATGAGGACTTGATCCATTATTTGTTCTTGGTATTTATTTTTCCTCAAATGAGATTAAATAGTCAATCATTATACTGGTCCTAACTTAAGCTAATTTTATTCATGAATTTTGTTCTTTATTGAGCAACAGAATATATACAACCCATGCTCTTCTGTCCATCTCTACTTACCCATCCTCTCTATTCTTCATCACCTTATACCCTTCTTCTCACTCAACCCAGTTGCTTATTTCTTCCTATCTTTTCTCTAGTACATTCTGTCATTTTACTCATCTACCACTTTTTACCAACACTCTTAATGTTTCTCATCTCAGAACTAACACTCTATTATTCAGGCTATCTTCTTTCCTAAATTATTGGTAATATACTAGTTAGCATAAACCAATTTTAAATGTATAGTAACTGTATATGTGGCTTGGCCAGGTGATATTTGTTTTCCTATCTTGGAGGAAGCATTATGGACTGAATCAAGGAGATAGCTGCTAATTTTAAAGAAGGCTTGCAGTTAAATCCTGAAGAAACTTCCACCCCAGAAGATAAGTAAATCACAAGGAAACACAAGAAATATAAAACCAAGATACCATGACTCTTCTGAAAGTAAATCACTCCTCAACAAACAAAGCCATAGAACCAAGAGTGGTCTGCAAATTCAATACAATCCCCATCACAAGTTTCATGATATGTTTCACAGAAATAGAAAAAACAATCCTAAAATTCACATGGAAGTACAAAAGATCTCAAATCGTCAAAGCATCCTGAGCAGAAAGAGCAATGGATCATAATACCTAACATCAAATTAAATTATAGGGCCATAGTAACAAAAACAGCTTGGTACTGGCACAAAAATAGACATGAATGGAATGGAATAGAGGACACAGAATTAAACTCACGTGGCAAGAGTCACCTGACTTTTAATAAAATGGATCCAAAAACTTGCAGTGGAAAAAGGATAGCCTCTTCAACAAATGGTGCTGGGAAAACTGGATATTCACATATAGATGACTGAATGTAGATCTCTACCTCTCACCCTGTACAAAAATTAATTCAAAAGGGGCCAAAGATCTTATTGTAAAACTGGAAACTTTGAAACTACTGGAAGAAAATATAGGGGAAACTCTTCAACACATAGGCATAGGCAAGTACTTTCTTAAAAGAACTCCAATAGCCCAAGAAATCATAGCAAGAATTGACAAACAGGACTACATGAAATTAAAATTCTATGCAGTAGAGAAAACAATCAATAGAGTAAAAAGAGCCCACATAATCACAGAAAATCTTTGCTAAGTATACCTCTAACAGGAATTAATATCAAGGATATATAAAGAACTCATAAAATGAAATACAAAAAGAGCAAAAGAATTAGGCTTCCATATGTGTTTGGAACTATTAGGCTTTTTGTTCTGACCATGTAGGCACTATCACAATGTCTTCATGCTTTAGATTTCTTGTAAATATAATAAAAACTTAAAGCAAATGTGTATTTTATATCATAATAGTGGAAAATGGACAAATACTGCTGGCCATCTGAAATTTAAAGAACACAATTTGTGACAGAGACAAAAAGTGTCAAAAATTAACATCAATATAAATCAAGATGAAAAATCCAATGACATAACAAAATATGTTAAAAATAAATTCAACTTCATGTGTCCTGGCCAACTATAAGTTACTCCATGTCCAATTTTAGTAATCCCAGGTACTTTCACATATCTCTTTTCTTTGTTGTTGTTGTTAGGTGCCATCGTCTGTGTCCGACTCATAGCGACTCTACATACAACAGGGGAAACACTATTGTCAGTGCTGCCTGCTGTTCATAGGGTTTTCAATGGCAGATTGATTCTTGGGAGTGGGTTGCCAGGTCTGTCTCCCAAGCCTACAGCACCTGGTGTTCCCAGATGGTCTCCCACCCAAGTACTAACCAGCCCCAACCCTGCTTAGCTTCCAAGATCTGATGGGATCGGATGCCACAGGGCTATGGCTGCAGGCTCTCTTTTCTTTAGGACTAAAAAAACTAATGAAAATTTCAGAAGGTAGAAAAGTAAAATTATTGAACTTCAACTTGAAGGCAACCTCATCAAGAAATCAGTATAAAAATTAAATAATTACGAAATGTAAAATAATTGCATAAAATTAAGTAAAAACACAATGAGATATCACCTCACAAATGCTTGGATGCCTGTTATAAAAAGCAAGTGATGTGGTCCCACTTATCTATTCTTGTTGCAATTTCTTGAGCAATTGGGGTCCTATTAAGGAAATCTTTTCCAATGCCTATATGATGGAGTGTATTGCCTATCTTGCCTTCTATGAGTTTTAAAGTTTCTGGTTTTATGTTGAGATCTTTTATCCATCTTGAATTAACTCTCGTGTATATTGAGAGATGCGGATTCACTTTCATTTTTCTGCATGTGGATGACCATGTTTCCCAGCACCATTTGTTGAAGAGGCTGTCCTTTTTCCAGTTTACTTGCTTTGCTCCTTTGTCAAAAATAAGGTGGCTATAGGTGTGTTGAGGTATATCTGGGTCTTCTATTCTGCTCCAGATGTCTTC
>VMDO01011362.1:0-67190 GCA_007922755.1 Pedetes capensis | reverse complement strand
AATTAAGTCATAGAAAATTATTACCAAAATGTCTGACATAAATTCTACCTTATCAATTATTACATTAAACGTAGATGGGTTAGTTGGCTCTAATTAAAAGGCAGAGATTGGCAGATGGATTTTAAAAAACATCCAGCTATCTGCTATCTACAAGAGATTGAGTCACAAATAAGTTGCAAATAAAAGGATGGAAAAAGATATCAATGTCAATAGCTACCAAAAGGAAGCAGAAGTGACTGTACTGATATCAGATAAAATAGAATTTACTTGAATCTATTCAAGGTAAAGGAGAAGGAGCATGAGATATGAGTCTTAAGCCACTGATTTCTTTACTCCAGAGTAGTGGCTTAGAGAGCAAGCATCAGCTAACACCAATTCCTACCTCTTTGTTATTGTCTCTTCCTTTTCTGTGGCCTGGAGAAAAACACAAATTTCATGAACAAGTAGAATTGGCTATATATCCCATCTAAATAATAGTTAACTTATTTAATTTTATTTTTGAAATAAAAAATATTTGTTAAAATATAGTTATATTTTTATTAAATGACAACTGATGTACAAAAAAGAATTCAAGATAAAAATAAGCTCTACTAACTTTTACAAGTGTAAGACACTTGGATAACCAATACTCAGATCAAAAAATGGAATGCAACCAATGTTCCAGAACCAAGCACTCTCATCCTCTCTTCTAATGACTTCTTCCCTCAAAATACGAATGCTATATAAACTTTTATCACTATAGGTAAGTTTTGTCTTTTTCTAAACACTATATATTGTAATCCTATTTTTTGTCTTTGGCTTCTTTCATTTACTGTGCTTATGCAATATATCCATGTTGTAGCTGTAGTTGTAATTTGATCATTTTTACTACTGTATAAGATTACATTATGAGATTGTACCATAATATATTTAGCAGTACTCTAATTGATAGATATTTGGGTAGTTTCCAGATTAGGGCTATTATGAGTAATGCTGCTATAAATGTTCTTATATATAGACATATCTTTTGATGAATATATGTATAAATGTCTCTTGAATATACAACTGGGATTATAACTGTTGGTTCATAGTATGCATACATGTTTGGCTTAAATTAATACTGCCAAATAATTTCCAAAGTAGTTATACTGATGCATACGCCAAACAATATGGTACTAGAGTTTAGTTGCTCTATATCCTTACTACCTGGTGTTTAGCTCAGTTGGCAGAGTGCTTGCTCTGAGCACTCTGAGGCTCATGCTTCAATGCTCAGCACTGCAAAAAATGGGAGAAAGAACTGGCAGCCCACTTCCAAAACAATCCTGAAAAACAATTAGCCATTGAAAACTCTGTGAACAAACACAGAAGCACTGGCATAGTGCAGAGTGTGGCACAATGTCAGAGAGTATTTCATACTGTTGTACATAGGGTCACTACGAATCAGATCAGACTTAACGGCACCTAACAATAACACATCCTTACTAATGTTTAATATTGTCTGTTTTTTCATGTTAACATTTATGAAGGGCATACATTAGTAACAAATTGTGGTTTTAATTCACATTTTTCTGATGACACTTTCTCCTATGTATCTATCAGCTTGTCATGCTATGGGGGCTTGCATGTTGCTGTGATGCTAAAAGCTATGCCACCAGTATTTCAGATACCAGCAGGGCCACCCATGGTGAACAGGTTTCAGCTGAGCTTCCAGACCAAGACAGACTAGGGAGAAGAACCTGGCATCACACTCCCAATACAATTAGTCATTGAAAACTCTATGAATATCAGAGAAGCACTGTCAAATATAGCACCAGAAAATGAGGCCCCCAGACTGGAAGGCATCCAAGAAACAACGGGGGAAGAGTTGCCTTCTCAAAGTAGAGTCAATCTTAATTATGGAAATGACGTAAGGCATCTGGGGTCCCCTCTTGCTGATGTGGCATGATTCTAAATGAGAAAAAAAATAGTGGCTGCAACAATATGCTTAAACATAAAAAGATTGTGTGCAGGGCACAGTGCTGGGTAGTTCTGTTGTTCATAGGGTCGCTAGAGTTAGATCCAACTCAAATACACCTAACAATAAAGACATCACCAAATTATTTATTGCTCATTGACATCCTCTTTCCTGAATGTCTACTCATTTGTCTTTTCTCAATCTGTAAATATTTTTTTTCAATCTATGGGTTAATTTTAATTCTCTAAATGTTGTATTTGGTGAACATATATTCTAAACAGTACAATTTCTTCATAGTTATTAGTTCAGGGCTTTTTAAAAGAAATATTTCCTAATCTAAGACCTGCAGGTTATTCTTCTATGTTTCTTATTTCAAAAAGCTTGTAATTTTACCTTTCATGTGTAGGTCTGCACTTCATCTTTAAAATATTTTTATGTGTAGTGAAAGATATGGGTTCAGATATATATTTTCCCCCATGAATATACAGTGGACTCAGCACCATTTATAAAATGACCTCCTTGCTCGCAGGTAGAACCACTGTTGTTCAATTTTAAAGGTATCACTTCTATTTTTTTCTTTTAGCTGGCTAACTGGAGTTCTAAATGCCTTTATTAAATAAGCATAGACACACAGAAAGTGATGAGCCAGCGCCTGAAAATTAAAAAAGAAAAACTGATTTTATTATTTCTTCTATTTCATAGTGCTTTCTAGTTCAGCCATGCTAAATACATGTTTCTTATACTTCTTTTTCTTTTGCTAAATAACAATTTTTACTAGTAAGAACAATAAGTGTTCACTGACTTTAATAAAAATAAAACATACAAAAAATGAAGCAGAAAATAAGAATCCACCTATAATTCTACCACCCAAAAGGAATCCACTACAAAATTGTAATGAGTTTTCTTCAATCCTTTGATAAATCTATTGTTAATATTTAATTCAAATTAAGTACATAAAAGCACAGGAATTTGTAATGAAAACATAGAAACTGTCTTCAGGTTTGTCAAAATATATATTCAAGAATCCTTAAAAATTCAGAAGGAAAATATCTATATGAATAAGATGTTACAGACCTATCTTTCTTTGTTCCTCTCCAAATAAATATGATTCCTGAAAATAACATGAGGCTACTATAGAAGAACACTTAAAGGTGTAAAAAGGGAAGATGGACTAGCCAGAGATCCTAGGAATGGAAGAAAAACACAACAGTTGTGTATCTTCTGACCTCCATCCTCCCCGTTCCACCTACACAAGAACCAGGCTCAACATATTCTGATTCCCAATCCAGTGGCAGAATGTGGCATTGTTAAGGAAATTCCTCCCCCTGATTGAACAAGAGTCCTGCCAACAACAAGAAGGCTAAGGAATTGTTCTCTGCCCACCATGGCTGAAATTCCCCCTCTTCCCCACTCCTGACCCAACACTTAGACACACCAGGTCACCTTCTCAGGTGGGGATTGACTGGTCACTCTAATAACAATAGAATTCTTGTCATGAAAATGTTTCCACACAAGAAGCAAGAGTCTCTGCTACCTCACCCAAAGGCTATAGCAGGCCAGGCCTGGCAGCTGGCTTCAAATAAATTAACTAGCAAGAGATCCAACATCACCAAGGAAAACAAAGAGACCAAAATAGATTGCAAAGGATCAGAAAGCTAAATTATCAGTGCAACCATAACTCACAAAATAAACATCAGAATTGTCACTTAATAAGTGAGTGACTCACAGAAACAGAGTAAAGTGGTGGTCACTAGGACCAGATGTTGATCAAAGAATACAAAATTTCAATTAGATTGAAATAATATGTTCAGGAGTGCTATTGTATAACATGGTGACAATAGTAACAATGTATTGAATTCCTAAAAATTGCTAAAAGACTAGATTTTAAGTGGTGACACTATGAAAAATAAGGATTAGCTAAATGTATTCCCAATGTGTGCATATGATGACAAATATATGTATATATTTCAAAGTAACATGTTGTACATGATAAATATATACAAATTTTACTTGCCAACTAAAATAACTAAATTATTAAATGAAAAAGAGGATGACTAATAAGGCAGATAACTTAAATAAAATCTGGAATATCTCAACGTAAATAGCCCAAATGTCCATGATATAATTAAAATTCACTTACCATACTCAGAAATAGGAAAATCACAACTTGAATAAGACAGCAGATACCAACACTGAAATAAGTAAGATGCTGGAATTATGTAACAAAGATTTTCCTATACTCATCATAAAAATCCATCGATAAGCAGGCATGAATAGGTTCACAACAAATGAAAAAGTAGAAAAACCCCAGCAAAAATTAAAAGACCAAGGGAAAGTTATAGAACCAATAACTACTATAACTGAAAGAGATGTTCTTTGGAGGACCTAAATAACAGAATGGATATGATGGAAGAAAATATCAATGAAATTGAAGATAGAACAATAAGTTACTCAACCTGGACAAATAAGAGAAACAAACAAACACAGAGTTTTGGAGTTCTGAGAAGCAAAAAGTTTCATGTTATCAGAGTCTCAGGAAAAGAGAAAAAGAGTAAGATAAAAAATAATTTGAAGACAAAATAACCGAATATTTCCTAAAATTTGGTGAAAAACATGCACCTATAGTTTTCAGAAATGGAGCAAACCACAAATAGAATAAACTAAAAGAAAATCCACACTAGACTGGGAATGCAGTTGGTACAGCGCTTGCCTTGCATATGTGAGGCCCTAAATTCAATCCCAGCACTGAAAAAAAAAAATCCTTCAAGAATACATTCTTGATAAAGGAGCCAAAGACATATATGGGAAAAAAGACAGTCTCTTTAGTAAATGGTTCTGGGAAAACTGGATTTCCACATGGAAAAGACTGAAACTAGATCTCCATCTATCACTCTGTACAAAAATCAACTCAGAATGGACCAAAGACCTTAATATAACACACAAAACTTTGAAACATCTAATAAAAACATAGGGGAAGCACTTCAAGATCTAGACAGACAATGTCTTTCTGAATAGGACTCTAATAGCTCAATGACAATAGCAAGAATTAACAAATGAGATTACACCAAAATTGAAACGTTTCCTCACAGCAAAAGAAATAATCAACGGAGTGAAGAGACAACCTATGGTGCGAGAGAAAATTTTTGCCAGTTATTCATCTGACATGGGATTACTATCCAGAATATATAAAGAAATTTTTAAAAATCATCTAATCCAGTCAATAAATGGGCAAATTAACTGAACAGACACTTTTCAAAAGAAAAAGTACAAAATGCCAATAAATAAATGAAAAGTGTTCAACATCTTTAGCCACCAGGGAAATGCAAATCAAAACTACACTTCAGTCAGACTGGCTATTACCAACAAAACTGAAAACAACAGATGTTGGCCAGGATATGGGGCAGGAGGCGGGCCACAAAGGAACCTTTATACACTGCTGGTGGGAATGCAAATTTATGCATCCACTATAGAAATTAGTATGGGGGTTCTTCTAAAAATTAAAAATAGAACTCTTGAAAGGGTTAAATCAAAAAGTAGTGCCTGGGAATTGGAAGTCACTAAGGTAAACATTAAAAAGGTAATCATTGCATTCAACTAAGTCACTAAGAGCTCACAAACTTTACTTTTCCAAAAAGGATTCTATTCTTCAATAGATGACAATTCTAACAATCACTGATTGTTCAGTTTTTAGGTTAAAACAAAGGAGTAACTGCCCCTCCAATCCTATCGGACCAGCCCATGTTATTGTTGTTAGGTGCCAACTCAGCAACCCTACATACAACAGGCAAAACACAATTTTCAGTACTTTTCTGCTATTTATAGGGTTTTTGATGGCTAATTATTTTTGGGGAGTGGGTTGCTGGGTCCTTCTCCCAAGCCTACAGCACCTGGTGTTCTCAGGCAGTCTCCCATCCAAGTACTAACCAGGACCAACCCTGCTTAGCTTCTGAGATCGGATTGGGATCCAACACCACAGTGGTAAGTCCACAATAACCAAGTCAAACCAAGTAACATAAACTTCCCCTTCAATCTTATTGAGCCAGCTTGCAGGTTCCTCTAACAACAACCAAGTCAACCCAAGTAACAGAACCCATGGAAAAAGAGTATAAAACCCCTAGACAACTGCCACACTTCTGCTACCCATTTTGGGGAACCCCTCCATGCTATGGAGATTTTTTCTTTTTTCTATCCCTTTGAATGCCTATAGCTATACCACCCTGGCATCAGCTATTGTCAAATCTTAGATGCTAAGCAGGGTTGGGCCTGGTTACTACTTGGGTGGAAGACCGCCTGAGAATACCTGGTTTTATAGGCTTGGGGAAAGGACCTGGCAGCCCAATCTCGAAACAATCAGCCATTGAAAACCCTATGAATAGCAAAGAATCACTGACAACAGTGCCAGGCATGCCACAGTATCAAGTAGTGTTTTGTCAGTTGTACATAGGATTATTATGAGTTGGACTCTACTTGTAAGGTACCTGAATAAAACATCTTCATTTTTTCTTGCCTTTGTGTGAAAGTTATTCCTGGGCAGGAAACCCAGGAGTCCAACACCAGGTTACTCCCACTCCAGCTCCAGCAACATTTTTATGGACTTCTGGGTGTATACTCAAAAGGATCAAAGTCAATTTGTTATATACATATCTGGATACCCATGTTCATCATAGAACCATTTGCAATAGCCAAGTTATGGATTCAGACTATATGTCCATCAATGGATGAACAGATTTAAAAATGTGGTGTATAATGGAGATTTATTGAGCCACAAAGAATAGTGAAATTATGTTATTTGCAGGAAAATGGGTGGAGCTAGAGATCATCATGTTAATTGAAATAAGTCAGGTCCACAAAGACAAGTATCATATGTTTTCTCTGACATTTGGAATTTAGGGGGAAAAGGGTGACATGAAAGTAAAAGGTGAATATCAGGGATGTGGAAGGGGAAAAGACAGAGGGAGACAGAGATATAAAGAGCAATAGACAAGATGAATATGATCAAAGTACATTATAAGGATGTATGCAGTGTCAGAATGTAACCTATTACTTTGTATGATTAATATGTGCTAATGAAAAAATGGAGGAGAAACAAAGACATTTCTAGATAATGGTAACCTAACAAGATTTGAACCATCAGACCTAACCTTATACAATTGCTAAATGAAGTTCTTAAAACAGAAAGAAAATGATAGAAAAATAAGATTTGGCACTTCAGAAAAGAAGGACAAGAAATGCAATGGGAAAAATAAAAGTAAGTAGACTATGTTCTCAAGAGTTTTTAAAATCATACTTGATCAAATCAAAAATTAAAGCACTATTACTTATGGTGCTCAGTACATGTAAAGAAAATGTTCAAGTTAATTGTATTTTCAAAGTGAAAGGATAAAGGGGCCTAAATGGAAGTAAGTTTTCTCCACTTCACTGGAAATGGTCACATGTTAATACCAGAGTACTGTGATTAGATTTATATGTACCTTATAGTACCTGGAGCAAGCACTAAGAAAACCATACAAAAAAAGTATTAGCTTGGACTGTCATAACAAATTAGCATAGATTCAGGGGCATAGACAATATGAAATTACTTCTCACAGTTCTGGAAACTGGGATGTGTAAGACCAAGGTACCAGCAAAGTAGGCTGCACTCTGAGTCCTCTTCTTTTGGCTTGCAGGAAACCATCATTTTGCTATTTGCACATATGACCTCTACTTTGTGTCACAGTTGAGAGAGAGAAAGAAATCTCTCCAACACTCTCATTATAAGGGCACTAGTCTAATTGAGGCCAGCAGTCATACCATTGTGGAGTCTGATCCCGTCAGATCTCAGAAGTTAAGCAGGGTTGGACGTGGTTAGTCCTTGGATGGCAGACCACCTGGGAACACCAGGTGCTGTAGGATTGGGAGAAGGACCCGGCAGCCCACTCCCAAAAAACAATGAGCCATTGAAAACCTTCTGAATAGCAGAGAAGCACTGACAATAGTGTTTCATCTGTTGTACATAGGGATGCTAAGAGTTGGATACAAGCTCCACAGCACCTAACAACAACAAGAACAGTTTAATTGATATCCTATGAATGGTAGGGGCTGGGATTTAGCTCAGTTTGTAGAGCGCTGCACTGCAGTCTCCGAGGTCCCGACTCTGAGGGTCACTATGGGTCAGATACCGACTCCAGGGCACCTAACAACAACAACAACAACATGAATGGCAGAGAAGTACTGACATAGTGCTGGGCATGGCACAGTGTTGGAGTGTGTCTCCTTCTGTTGTGCATAGGGTCACTATGAGTCAGACCCCACTCAACAGCACCTAACAAGAAGTCTAATCATGACAGTGTCAACTTGTGTCTTCCTCTAAACCTGGTTACCTCCCAGGTCCTTGCCTCTAATTACTAACACATCAGTAGTCAGGTCTTCTTATATGAGTTAGAGAAAGCACAATTTAATACATGACAATTACAGTCAATAATATAAATAAATCAAAGTGGAATCCCCCAGATGGTGAAGTAACACACAGCAAGGCAAGAAAAAGAGAGACAGAGGGATGAAAAACAGATGGAAAAAAAACAGAAAATGAACAAGAGGGCAGACTTAAGCTCTATTACCCTCCATGTAAATGATCTAAATATGCAAATTAAAAGACACGCCTTGGTATAGTAGGCAAAAGCAATCACCCCAAAATATGCCATTGTACAAGAAATTCAATTCAAAAACAACATAGATAGGCTGAAAACAAAAGATTGGAAAGAGATGCATCAGGCAAACATGAATTTTTTAAAAGGTGCAGAGACAAATCTTTTGAACCTTTATCAACATACTCGAATACTCTAACATATAATGAGGTTCAGTCTTCATAAAACTGGGATTGCAGTTTTGCAAACTTTCTTATCTCAACCAGATTACTTATGCTAAGATCTTACTGATGCGTATTTAAAAAGAGTACCTAGGAAACCATCACGATGAGCGTGCTAATCAGATATTGCTGGCAGGAGGTCGCTGGTTAGAAGAGCAGTCAAAGCTAAAGGAAACACATAGGTAGGCAAGATCAGGAAGATAAATAAGGGCCTGCTTCATATTTTGCATTTGAAAGAAAGTTTTCATGCATTACAAAAATAGCAATAGAGGAAGGACAAGTGGAAAGATGATGTAGATGATTTTTATCCCGGATTCCATGGTGCCGCTTGTGGTTCTGCTCTTTTCAACATCTGTCAGCCTCCATCAATAGATGCCTGCATAAAAATTCAGGCAATTATCATTCGAAAGGTTATAAAAATTGTCCACACAGGGAAATTCACCTTCTCACTTGTAGTTTGACAGCTAGGTTGGTAAGTTATATCCAAATAAAATTAACCGTCAGTAAGACACCCTCACATTGTTATAATCAACTTCCTGAGAAATGCAGTGCCCTTTGGAGAACCAGGAGCTTTACACAAATGGAAAAATACTTAACCAGTCTTGACAGCATGACATTCACAGAAGTACTAGATGCCCCTAAGGGAGAAAAATAAACAAACAAACAAAAAACAAACAAATAAAAAAACTACTGACAATCTTATCCCCTGTCTTCTCCTGTTCTCCCCAAGGCCACTGTACAAAAGTGAAAAAAAAAATTTTTAACATAGACAGAAATATACCAGATTTTCTTCATTTCTGTCAGTTTTAGGATGCCCTTTATGAGATCTAGAACCAATCAGAGCTACAGTAAGCTTACAGGGAAATCCAATGATTGTCCCCAACTAACTGGCAAATCCTTAGA
Source organism: Pedetes capensis (assembly GCA_007922755.1). NCBI lineage: Eukaryota > Metazoa > Chordata > Mammalia > Rodentia > Pedetidae > Pedetes > Pedetes capensis. The sequence continues at coordinate 57,510 of VMDO01011362.1, read as the reverse complement.
TAAAACCTGCCATAGATCTGAACCTATAGAAGGCCCTGACCTGGGCCCTCCTTAATCTGATAAGAGAAACCACAGACAGCTCACATGCTGTTGGAGTGGAAGTAGATATGACCTTCACACAACCCCCTTACTGTCCTTCATGACCCATTGTTATTCTCATTAGAAATACTAATTTGAATGTTAAATCTGGGTACCTTTTTCCTCCCAGCCACTTCTACCCCCAGCCAGATGCATAGAGGGATGTGCTCTATGAATAGAATGGTAAATAAATGGACTTTATATTTCTAACACCAAATTATACTATGTTTTGGTGGTTGAGGTAGAGGGGAGGAGGATAATGGGCTTGGATCATCTTTCATGGCATCATTAATTTTCTTATTTCAGTTCAGCACCATTCAATTCAACAAACATTTATTAGACATTTGGCACGAAAGGCACTCCTACTGCCAAAAAGCAGGGAAAGACTATAAGTAGTTGTCCAGCTCATGGTCCTTCCTATGTTGTTGTTAGGTGCCATTGAGTCAGGTCCAACTCATAGCAACCCTCATAGGGTTTTCAATGGCTGATTGTTTGGGGATTGCTTTGGGAGTGGATTGTCATGTCCTCCCATTTTTGTGGTGCCGGGGATTGAACTCATGTCCTCAGAGAGTGTGGAGCAGCACTTTACCAACTGAGCTACACCCCAGCCCATGTTCCTTTCTATAAGAGTGTTTGATGAGACAATGTCACCATCACAAAGTATAGGCCTCACTCCTTCATTCTTTTTCTTTCCTCTTTTTGTCCTTACTTTCTTCATGCTTTTTCTTTTCTTTCCTTCTTAAGGCATTATCTTTTTCCACCAGACATTAACAAAATTTAAAGGTTGATTTCACCTGTCATCTCTCTGGTATCTCTTACTCACCAATCTAAGCCATTAAGGCCCCATTAACATATTTACCATAAAAAGCAGTCATTTCTTTTGCAGAGCCACAAGAACAAAGAGGACTTTCTCAAGGGCACCCTTTACTTTAACCATGCACACAAAGAAGGCTCCAACACCTCTGCTCTTTGGAAGAGGCACTTCTCACACTGCAGTTTTCTGTTGCCAGTTGTAATGCACTACTGACAATTTTCATCGACTTCTATATGAAAATATGATAGGATGTGCCTCGTCCATGGGTTATTTCAATAGCTGCTGTATTTATTACATTCATGTTTATCACTTGGATGTCATTTAATGAATGCTAACAGGAGAGAGGGAGGAGACAGAATACTCACTGAAAGCAGGTCTGCCATCAGTTCAAATGGGTGGTAAAGAGAAGCCTGTCCATTCACCGATCCCTATGCGGGCTGTGTGAGGGCACTGAAGCAGTTAATTTTGTTTTAAAGACATAAGCTTAGCTAAAATAGATCTTTTTGACTTTGTTGAGAATTGAAATTATAAAGCATGCAAGGCTTCAGATCAAAATGCTATATTATCCTCTCCTCCCCGCCTTATCTGAGGAGTGTAATGCCTTTACAATGGCCCACTTCTTGAACTCTTTCCAATTTCAGATATTTCCTATCTCTTTTAATACCTCATTGCTTTTGCATCAATTACAGACTGACCTAAAGCTGCACTGGAAGTGGAAGTGATATATAGTGGAACTCATTTAAATGAATTTCTGATGAAAGAATAAAACTGTTAAAAGAATAAATTTACTGCACACAAATTTATACAAATCCCATATACACTGTGAAATCCCCTGAAATGAAAAACTGATGAAAGATTAAAGTGTTAAATGAATTAAAATCCACCACACCAGTGAAATATAATGATGATTTGACCTACTAAATGAATGGCGTAAATGAAGACATTAATTTGAAGTGCTCCAATGTAAGTCAATTTTAAAGGTGAGGTGAGCCAGAATAACACAAAAATATGGCTCTTGCTATTAAACGAACACATTCTATGTGGAACCAGACATTACTTAAAAACATGTTTGTTGGTTTTTTTTTTTTTTTTTCTTGTATAATGAGAACCACAATATCCTGTTTCTCAGGTAAGGTAACATCATGCATTAAACTCTCCCTCTTTCCTAGTCCTTTCTGTCTTGATCTATCCAGGTTCTATTTGCAGATAGTAACTAAAGGGTTGATAAGAATTGAGACCCACCTATGGCAATTTCTATGCTTTGCAAACATCCCTACTAAAACTGAGCTTCTATCTTGCTTAAAGAATATATAATAGTTGATATTAAGATATAAATTTTCAGTGAGACATGGGGAGTTATCCAAGCAATTCCTATTAAGAATTACTATTTTCCCCATCTAATTTCCAATTTAACATTAAAAAATAAAACCTATGCTGTAAAATCCCTAGTAATTAAAATAAGTTTCTAAACTAATTTCTTATCCAGGAAACTTCTAATTTCCAACTCAAGTTTAGGGTATACATGACATGTGTTTCTTTGGTAAGTAAATTTAAGCCTGGTTCATTTAAAAACCATAATCTATAATTAGGCTCAATTGGAATCCTTTGGTCATTGCTTACCAGAAAAAAAAATTGCAATTGAACTACATAAAACACCCAACAACTCTCTGACTTCTGTGCAGATTATAGTATTATAGCTATTTGCAACTGGAAGTTATGGCCCAGAAGAGGTCATTATCTTTGTAGGAACCTCTGGCAGTGCCCAAACTTCTGGACATAATGGCCACATTCATGTGACCATTAATTCAAATGTATCTATATTTCAAAGGGATTGAGAAATATATACATTTCTATAGTGAATAATTTGTCTTAAAGGACCAAGAGGAGAGGAGTTCCCTTGCTAAACAAGCCAAGTTGATGATGCTGAACCTATTTCTAAGGAAGAAAAGAAATTTACTTGTAAAATTATTCTTGAGTTTCTATCAACCCTGAATATTCTTGAGTGTGGAACTGTCCCAAGCTTCACTGAGATTTCTAAGGAAAAGGGAATTCTACAGCACAGTTGTAAACGACCCACAGTAGTCTACACTGGTCTTGGGCATAGTTTGACATAAATGTGTTGGGCACTGCAATATATCTTAAATTACTTTGGTCCAAAAAGACAAGTGCTTTTTCTGTTAGCAGATGAACCTGTGACTTTTCCCCTTCAGGAGCTGCTACCCCAGTGCCTAAATCCCTCAAGAGCAAAAAACGAATCCTTGGTATCCTTCCAATTCTAAGGAAACCCATAGCACACGAAACTGTTTCCTGAATAAACTGAAACAGTAGAAAGCAATGTTGCTTTGCCCAAAGTCATAAGCCAAAAAGACCTGGGGCTTTAGCACCCCCTGGGGACAGGATAGTTGGCTTCCCTTGCATATCTTCATTTGTTCCAAAGTATTTATGGAGTGCCTTTCATGAGGTGTTAGGTACTAGGAATGGTGTACTTATCCTCAGGAGGTTTACTATCTGTCAGAAATGCTCAAAAGCCTTGGCTAACTGTTACCCAATGATAATTTTTCTTAAGTAATAATAATTAGTGAAACCTGTAGCAAGTACAGGGGCTGGGATTTAGCTCAGTTGGTAGAGCGCTGCGCTGCAGTCTCTGAGGACCTGAGTTCAATTCCCAGCACCGCAAAAATGGGAGAAGGGCCTGACAATCCACTCCCAAGGCAATCCCGAAATAGCCATTGCAAAACCCTATGAGGGTCACTATGAGTCGGTTACTAACTTGGCGGCACCTAACAATAACAATAGTAGCAAGTACAGTGAGTGATACAGTAGTGAACAAGGTGTAATTTCAGTCTAAGAGAAAGCTGATGGGTAGAGAGTAGTTACAATTGAATATGAATAGTGTTCTGAAGGGAGTTAGTAGGGAATGGGAAGGAAGAAGGAATATCTCAGCTGAAACCTGAAGGAGGAATAGAAATTAAGAGGACAAAATAAATGTATAAATAAGAGGGGAGCTATATTATACTAGTTTAGTTCTTGTTACAGATCCATTGTTCTAATATTCAAATGTATAAGTCTTCATTAACATACAGATATTTTCATTTTTGAAATACATAATTAGAATGTTCACTTAATACCAATGAACAACCATAGCTTATGAATTCTTTTTGTACATAGATCTACTAAATAGACTAGGTATTATCATGCTACATATTTATTAATATTACTAATGTTATGTTAGTGCTTTTAAAAACTTCTACTACGTATTAAAAATCACAGTGAAAATGAATTTTGGACTTGGGAGGCAGAGGCAAGGGGATGGCAGATTTGAGGCCAGAGGCAGCCTGAGTAACTTAGATCATCTTGAGATAAAAAATTAAAAGTGGGTTGGGGGTGCAGTCCAGTGGTAGAGCACTTGCAAAGTATGCGCAAGGTCCTGAGTTCAACCTCCAAATACCACCAAAAAAAGAAAAAAAGAAAAAAGAAAATCATCAAAATAAATATAGTGAAAGTATATTAAATGTTGAGGATTTTTAAAAACCTATGTATACTTGATGGCACCTAATAACAACAAATGTATATTTTTTAAATTGTAATAACAATATGGATACAAGTCCTTTTTAGGGGTATTCTCTGGAAATGAGGATTTATCTTCACTCAATTTAATTTAGAATCTAAATATTATAGAACTATATTCTATAGTTCTATAGAATTATAGAACATGATTTTAAAATATAATAAAAATTATATACATAAAATAAATATTAAAATCAACATGAAAAGTGTTGGGTCCCTGTTCGGGCACCAACTATGTTGTGCCCCACGTTCGGGCACCAACTGTATGCGCCTCCAGGTCCGGCCTGGAGGTTCAGACGGGCTGTGCTACAATGCACACAGATACTAAACACAGTCCACTCAGGACCCTCAGGTGAGAGGTGCAGACTCCTGCGGCCCTCGGACCCCAGCAGAGACGGGAGAAAGGAAAAGCCTCAGGCACTTTTGCCTTCCAGGGGCAAACGCCTGTGTTGGTCGTCTCGGTGGTCAGGAGGAGACAGCTGTTGCTTCAACGGAGAGCAGGTTCCTTTCCTTGTTGAGGATTGTGACGGGAGAGCGTTTTTTCCTCATCAAAGGTCCGGGGGAGAGCAGCGGGAGAGGCGCTTCCTCATCTGTGGTCCAGGCAGGGACAGGTAAGAAGGCGCAGAAAGGGATGCCAGAAAGGTCGTGCCAAAAAAGATCAAGCTGCCACAGCGTAGCTCTTTATGTAGCTCGCCCATGGAATGGCCTGAGCCAATCAGCTTTCAGTCCAATTGTCCAATCAGGAAGGGTTTTGTACAAACGTGCAACCAAGTTACTTTCATTTTCCCTAGATTTCTAACTTACAAACCAGATATTCAAATGCCATTTTCCCAGTTTGGGAGTTTTTGCCAATTTCCTCCCAATTCTTCCCTACAAAAAGCAACTAAGAAAGTTCAAAAAATTACTTTTGAGTATTTCAAAACATTTTGCCTTTTTTCAATTTCTAATTTAAATCCATTAGTAATTGAAAATTACTCATATTTTAAATTCCACATTATAGATCAAACTCTTTTAGTAATTCTTCCTTTCACCATTTTCTAAGTCAATAGTTTCTATTCTATTTTTGTTATTTACTCTCATTTGATTTCCTTTTATTTTATATCCAATATACTTGGTTTCTATGGTATATAACATATTAGGAAAAAATAGGTTAAACAGATAGAAGCTTATTTCCCTGCAAAGTGGAAAAAAGTTCATTTATTTTTAATTAGATGTTGCTTGTGGACAGTCCACAAAATGGTCAAAGTATTTGATCACTTCAAACTAACAGCAATTAACTTTCTATTTGTCATCAAATATAGGACTCTGGCATAGATAAATAGCCTGCTGATGGTAAATTACACAAATAAAAATTGTCTAGGAGTTTTTAAAATAAATTTATTTGTATGTTTCTGATGTTAAAAGCTCTAATTTAAGGTCAAAACAACTTTCTTAAAAATTGTTTGCAGCCTATTTCATAAGCATTTTATTGCTATTAGTATGACATTCTCTATTTAGGTTGCATTCCTAGTGATGTGGAATAAAGCAAAAAGAGTAACTAGGTGAAAATTAAATTCTAGTATCTACAATATTACTAAGAACCAGGACTCACTGTGTAAGAGAAAGAGAATAAATAGGTAAGATAGAACAAGTTAAGCATATGCATGTACGTCAAGTTGGAATTAAAATTAACTGCATGACTTCTTGGTATATTTTCTCTCACACATACATACATACACACATGCACACATATACACACACATAAACACATTCAATAATTCTGGCCAGTGAAACTATGTAGAAACAATAACCAATTGGCAGTTAATAACTCTATAATAGTCTCTCCCTACAGGCATACCACTGTGGCATCCGATCCCATCAGATCTTGGAAGCTAAGCAGGGTTGGGCTTGGTTAGTACTTGGATGGGAAACTGCCTGGGAACGCCAGGTGCTGTAGGCTTGGGAGAAGAGAAGGACTTGACAATCTGCCAAAAAAAAAATTGACTATTGAAAACTCATGAACAACAGAAGCACTAGCAATACTGTTTCACCTGCTGTATGTAGAGTCACTATGAGTTGGACACCAACTCAAAAGCACCTTACATAATAGTCTCCAGATATCATTTCTTATAGGTTGGTTCAGACCTGGGATCGAAAATGTATAAGATGAGACTGGATAATTTATCATATCATAAAACATGAAATTATTATATATTCCAAAAGGCATATCAAAAGATCTCAGGAGTTCACATTAAAGGATTCCCATTAAGCCAGTTAGGGTGGCTCATACCTGCAATTCTAGTACTTGGGAGGCTGAAGTGGGAGGATTTTGAGATCAAGGCCATCCTGAGTTACATAGTGAGATTCTGTCTCAAAAACTCAAATAAAATCAAACAAACAAAAAAGGTCAAAGGCAGTTATTTAAACTAAATCATTGATAATAATGATTGCACATATGTATGACAGTTTACCACACTATGGGGGCTTGTATGTTACTGTGATGCTAAAAGCCGTGCCACTTGTACTACAGATGCTAGCAAGATCACACATGGTAGACAAATTTCAGATGATGTTGTTAGGTGCCATCAAGTCAGTGTCTGAGACTAAGCAGAAGGATATTTGCTAACCCAGTTCCAAAACAATTAGCCATAGAAAATACTATGAATAGCAGAAAAACACTGTTAGATATAGTGTCAGAAAATGAGCCCCCTGGGATGACAGGCACCCAAAAGATGACTAGGGAAGAGTTGCCTCCTCAAAGTAGAGTCTATCTTAATGATGGAAATGGAGGAAAGCCCCATGGACCTCCATTTGCTGAAGTGGCATGACTCAAAATAAGAAGGAACAACTGTAAATATCCATTAATAATTGGAACATGGAATATACATAGTATGAGTCTAGGAAAGTTAAAAATCTTCAAAAGAGAAATCAAACACATAAATATTAACATTCTAGGCATCAGTGAGATAAAATGGACTAGTATGGACTATTTTGAATCAGATAATCATATGGTCTAGTATGTCATGAATGACAAATTAAAGAGAAATGGGGTTGCATACATCATCAAAAAAGACATCTCAAGGTTTCTCCTGAAGATCAATGCTATTAGTGATAGAATAATATGCATACACCTACAAGGAAGGCCAGTAAGTATGACTATTATTCAAATTTATGCACCCACTACTAAGGTCACAAATGAAGAAAGACAAGTTTTTTACCAGCTTCTGCAATCTGAAATAGATCAAACGTGCAATTAGGATGTACTGATAATTACTGGTGACTGTAATGTAAAAGTTGGAAATGAAGAAGGCCCAGCAGTTGGAAAATATGGTCTTGGTGACAGAAATGATGCTGAAAATCACATGAAAGAATTTTGACCACTTCCTTGAAAATACATTTTATCACCAACACAAATGGTTACTATACACATGGAAGTCACCAGATGGAACATAAAGGAATCAAACTGACTACATTTGTGGAAAGAGATGATCGAAAAGCTCCAGATCAAAAGTCAGAGCAAGACCAGGTGCTCATTTTCAATCAGACCATTAGCTGCTCATATACAAAATGAAAATGAAGAAAATTAGAACAAGTGTATGAGCGCCAAGCTATGACCTTGAGTATATCCCACCGGAATTCAGAGACCACCTCAAGAACAGGTTTGACACATTATACACTAATGGTGGAAGACCAGATGAAATGTGGCATGACAACAAAGACATCATTCATGAGGAAAGAAAAAGGTTATTAAAAGCAGGAAAAAATAAAAAGAACAAATTATATGTCAAAAGAGACTTACCCTTAAATGTCAAACAGTTAAAGTAAAAGGAAGATATGATGAAGTTAAAGAACTAAACAGAATATTTCAAAGGGCAACTCAAGAAGACAAAATCAAACTTTATAATGACATGTGCAAAGAGCTGGAGATAGAAAAGCAAAAAGGAAGAATACATTGGTTTTTTTCAAGTTTATGGAATTGAAGAAAAAATTCAAGCCTGAGTGGCAATAGTGAAGGATTCTATAGGGTAAATATTAAACAATGAAGGAAAATTTTTAAAAAGATGGAAGGAATACATAGAGTCATTACACCAAGAAGAATTGGTGGATGACCAACCATTTCAACATTTTCACATGATTAGGAACCAACAGAATCAAATGATCAGTGGAAGCTGCCTTGAAGGAATTGGCAAAATATAAGGCTCCAGGAATTGATGGAATACCAATTGAGATGTCTCTACAAACAGATGCAGCACTACAGATGCTAATGTGTTTATGCCAAGAAATTTGGAAAACAGCTACCTGGACAACTGACAGGAAGAAATCCATATTTGTGCCTATTCCCAAGAAAGGGGATCCAACAGAAACTATTGAGTGGTATCACTAATATCATGCACAAATAAAATTTTTCCAAAGATCATTCAAAAGAGATTGTAGCAGTATATACACAGGGAACTGCTGGAAAATCAAGCCAGATTGAGAAGAGGGTGTGGAACCAAGAACATCATTATTGATGTCAGATGGATATTAGCCAAAAGCAGAGAGCACCAGAAAGATGTCTATCCATGTTTTATTGATTATGCAAAGACATTTGACCATGGGGATCATAAAAAATTTTGTATAACATTGGGAACAATGGGAATACCAGAGCGCTTAATAGTACTCATGGGAATCTATAAGTGGACAAGGAGGCAGTTGTTCAAACAGAACAAGGAAACACTGCTTGGTTTAACGTCAGTAAAGCTGGGTGTCAGGGTTATGTCCTTTCACTGTGCTTCTTCAATCTCTATGTTGAACAAATAAAATCAGAAGTTGGACTTTATGAAGAAAAGTGTGGCATCATGATTGGAGGAGGCTCATGAACAACTTGTGTTATGCAGATGACAAAACTCTGCTTGCTGAAAGTGAGGAGGATTTGAAACATTGACTGATGAAAATCAAAGAACACAGCCTTCAGTATGGATTATGCCTTATCATCAACAAAACAAAAATCCTTTAACTGGATTGTATACAAATTCATAATAAATGGAGAAAAGATTGAGGTTGTCCAAGATTTTGCTTTACTTGCTCCTACAATCAACACCCATGGAAGCACTAGTTGAGAAATCAAGAGATACAGTGTATTGGGAAAAGCTATTACAAAACTATTCTTTTAAAGTGTTGAAAAGTAAAGATGTCACATTGAAGATGAAGACTTGTCTGACTCATGACATGATATTTTCATTGCATCATGTGGTTATGAAAGCTAGGCATTGAATAAGGGAGATAGAAGAATTGATGCTTTTGAATTGTGGTGCTGGAGACAAATGTTGAATATACCATGGACTGCCAAGGGCTGGAGTTTAATTCAGTTGATAGAGTGCTACTCTGCACTCTTTGAGGATCAGGTTTCAATCCCCAGCACTGCAAAAATGGGAGAAGTATGTGGCAGTCCATTCCCAAAGCTATCCCAAAACAATAAGCCATTGAAAACCCTATGAGGGTTGCTATGAGTCAGACCTAACTTGACACCACCTAACAACAATAAGAACAACATAGACTGCCAAAAGAAGAAACAAGTCTGTCCTAAAAGAGATGTAAACAGAGTGCTCCTTGGAAGCAAGGATTGCTAGATTGCATTTTGTGTATTTTGGACATATTGTCAAGTAGAGACCAATCCCTAGAGAAGGACATCATGTTTGGGAGAGTGGTAGGATGATGACAGAAAGGAAGACCCTCAACTAGATGGATTAACACAGTGTCTGCAACAACAGACTTAATATTTAAAAGACCATGTGTCTGGCACAGAATCAGGGAATGCTTCATTCTATTGTACACAGAGTTGCTACTAGTTGGACCTGATTTGATGTCTAACAACAACAACAACAATAACAACTAGAATAAGTATTTCAATAGATTCAAACACAGCAAATGTGTTTGTTCATGAATTCATAATGATGTCTGAATAGACACACACACATACACACACACACATACATACACACACATACACACACACTCACACGTGGGCACAGACTGATGGATGAGAGGGAGAGAGAGAGAAAATATCTACTGTGTCATCATTGTGAAATTCTAAAAAATAATGCATTATTTTGGGAACTGGTAAATTAAGAGAAGAGAGGACATTTCTCTCTACAAGTATATTCTAGTTAACAAAAAATGAATGGTAAAGTACAATTTCACAATTTTTATAAACTCTAATGAATGAATGCCCACAGCCATACCATCCTGGCATCTGATCCCATCTGATGTCAGAAGCTAATCATGGTCAGGCTTAGTTAGTCCTTAGGTGGGAGACCACCTGGAAATAACTGGTGCTGTAGGCTTGGGAGAAGAACCTGGCAGCCCACTCCTGAAACCATTAACAGCTGAAAATCCTATAAATAGCAGAGAAGCACTGACAATAGTACTGGGCATGGCACATTGTTGAGGAGTGTTTCATTCTGTTGTACACATGGTTGCTATGAGTTGGATCTGACTTCACAACACCTAATGGCAACAACAATGGATGGATAGAGCTAGACATAGACCATCAAATACCAGTTTGCAGGGATGCAGAAGACCAAAGAAATGCTGAATTATACTACAGAATAGCAATCAGTTGAATTCAGAATCTGAAAATCCTATAGGTAAGCAACCTGAATATTTTAAACAAATAAATTGTCATGTTAAAAAAGATGAAGAGACCATATGGGTTAAAAGAGACGTAAAACAACTTATCAAGTTATACCCTTTAAACAGACATGTTTTTGCACACAAAATGTGCATCAATCACATTGTTTAAAAAGAGATTTTAAAACTATGTATCAAAACAACTCAACTTATTATTATCAAAAATGTGCTCTTATTTTTTAATTGTGCAATCAACACATTTATGACTTTCATGAGAACTTTTTTGGAAATTTTAACTCTGGATATTTATTTTGAGGAATTATTCATTTTAAGTGAGAAAATATTGTGACTATGTTAAATGAGTTCTTAGCACTAAAGAGTGATAATACAAGTATTTATGGATTAGATAATATGGTCTTTGGTATGTGCTTCAGAGTAACAGAGAAGAGGAAAAGGAGAGAAGTATAGAAGAGACATGATTGGCCTTTGACATTTATTAGGATTGAGTGGTGGAACTTCATCATACTATGCTATCCACTTTTGTGGATATCATAGAACTCTCCATGTTAAAGGATAAATTTTAAGTGAGGGCACAATCATGACTTCTAGGACTTCTAAATGAGCATAAGTTAAAGATTTATTTAATTTATTGATTAATGAGGAAACCAAAAAGTTATTACTGTTTACTCGGAGGTGATAGCAAAGAACTAAACCTTTATTACCAGTTAGCAATGTTGAGATGAATTTACAAACCTAGCTTATTCTATAAACAGTATGGCTGTTTCGAGGTGGCAGAAAGCATTTACCTTTCCACAGGACAAAATGCATTTACATATCTATAGTCAAGGATTCTCTCCTTATTATCAATTATTTGCAGAGTTATTAAAAAGCATAAAGGCAGAGAAAGCTATGACATGCCATAGAATCAGATGATGCAGTGCAGTGGTCCTAGGCAGCACTTACTTTTCATTGAAAATATAGAACAATCTTTCAGCCCATTTCAAAGGCTCTCCAACTTTTTCCTATATAGTCTTTCTGTGCCATGTAGACTATTGACTCTTAAACTGTCCATGTCCTAATCCCAGAGCCTATGGGTATGTTACCTTACATAGCAAAAGAGACAGTGCAGTTGTGTTTAAATTTAGGACCTTGAGGTTGGGATATTATCCTGGATTATTAATGTAATCACAGTACTTATATTGAAGGAAAGTTTAGGTAAGAGAAGTAGACATACTGATGAAAGCAGAGATTGAACTGTTGAGATTGGCTTTGAAAATGGAAGAAGGAGGCCAGCAGTGGAGGAAGGGATAAGGCCTCTAGAAAGTGTGAAAAGCAAAGAAACCAAAGCTACTCTAGAGCCTCCAGAAGAATCAGCCCTGTTGACATGTTGATTTTAGCCTGGTCGGACTTATGTCTGTCTTCTGGACTCAGAACTGCAAGATAATAAATCTGTGTTGTTTGAAGCACTAAAATTTTTCACAATTTTCTGTAGCATCCTAGGAAATTAAGACAGTCCATCCATGTTCCACTTAAATATAATAATTATCTTAAAGGAATATTCACAATCACAAAATAAGTTTGGATGGCCCACTATTTTTGTCCTCATGATGTACATAGATTCACCAAGAGTGTTAACATACTCCTTTGAGATTGTTTTGAGAATCTAGAACTATACAATATTGAACAGCCACTGAGACCTCAAATTTTACCTCTATCTGGGAGGTTCCATCAGGAATCCCTGACAGGACCTTTAGAAACATCTCTTTATTGTTTTCCTGACTAGACAATCAAGCCCAAGAAAATATCTACACCAGATTTTATCTGTTGATGTTGTTAGGTGCCATAGAGTCAGGTCTGACTCATAACAACCCTTTGTACAACAAAGCAAAACACTCCTGGATTCTGTGCCAGGCACATAATCTTATTTATGTTTAAGCCCGTTGTTGCAGACACTGTGCCAGCCCATCTAGTTGAGAGTTTTCCTGTTTTTCATTGACCTGCTACTCTCCCAAACATGATGTCCTTCGCCAGGGATTGGTCCCTCCTGAGAACATTTCCAAAATACTTAAGACACAGTCTAGCCCTCCTTGCTTCAAAGGAGCACTGTGGTTGCACTTCTTGTAGGACAGATCTGTTGGTTCTTCTGGCGGTTAATTGTATATTCAATATTCATCTCTAGCACCATAATTCAAAAGCATCAAGTCTTCTCCTATCTCCTTTGTTCATTGTCCAGCTTTCACAATCATATGATGTGACTGAAAATACCATGGCATAAGTTAGGTGCATGTTTGTCTTCAATGAGACACCTTTAGTTTTCAATACTTTAAAAAGGACTTTTGCAATAGCTTTTCCCAATGGATTGCGTCTTCTGATTTCTTGCCTACTGCTTCCACAGGTGTTGATTAGAGAACTATGTAAAACAAAATCTTGGACAACCTCAATCTTTCTCCACTATCATGAGGTTACTTACTGACCCAGTTGTAAGGGTTTTTGTTTTGTTGATGTTGAGGTGCAATACATACTGAAGGCTATGTTCTTTGACCTACATCAGGAAAGTTTTCAAATCCTCCTCACTTTCAGTAAGCAGAGTTTTGTCATCTGCATAATGTAGGTTGTTAATAAGTCTTCCTCCAATCATGATGCCACATTCTTCTTCATAAAGTACAGTTTCTCAGATTATTTGTTCAGCATAGAGATTGAAGAAGTACAGTGAAAGGATACAGCTTTGACACACACCTTCCTTGATTTTAAACCAAGCAGTGTTTACTTGTTCTGTTCAAATGATTGTCTTCTGCTACATGTACAGATTCCTCATGTGTATAATTAAATGCTCTGGTATTCCCATCTGTTATAATTTATAAATATGAATTAATTCCTCTTTTCTAGGGGTCCCTCAAATTTTTTAAGGTCCCCAGCCTCCAAAAGATGACCATCCTACCACTTGTAAGATTAAAACCATATAAGCTAGTATTGTTTTGTTGCCATTAGCTTTGTTGCCATTAGCTCCATAAATAAAATTTGTTCCTTTAAAACAGCTTAAAAGTTCCTTAAAATTAGTTCCTTAAAAGCAGCTTGTCATACCTAGTTAAATTTATATTATTATCAAAAATGACATTTTAGGCAAGGCTTTGGTTGCATAATTGATTTATGGAATTTTATCTTGTATCATACAGGTCAGATTCTAACTAAACCTATATAGAGAGAGAGAGAAAAAAGAAAGAAAGAAGGGAAAGAAAGAAAGAGTGAGCAAGCAAAGCAAGTGGGAGAGAGAGAGAGAGAGAGAGAGAGAGAGAGAGAGAGAGAGAGATACATGATTGGTAAAGATACATAGTAAAAGTTTTGGAATACTAGGAAGGCAGTGAGAATTAGCTGTCATTTTAAAATGTTTCATTTCAGTTTATAAAATCACACTTTATTAAACCGCTGTGACTCATTAATAGCTTAAAAAATAACAGAACTTTCCAAATTATCCAGGAAGTAGAAAAATAAGACAATAGTGCAAATAAATTCCTGCATACAAAATTTCCTCATCAGTTCATTTATTGTTGTTGTTAGGTGCCATAGAGTCGGCCCCCACTCATAACAACCTTCATAAGGTTTTCAATGGCTGACTATTTGGGGGATGGCTTTGGGAATGGATTGCCAGGTCCTTCTCCCAATTTTTCAGTGCTGGGGATTGAACCTGGGTCCTCAGAGCGTGTAGAAGAGCACCCTACCAACTGAGCTAAACCCCAGCCCCCATTATTAGTTCATTTGGATTTATTTAAGTCATTCTTCCTCTGCTGGATCTTGTATTACCAGTTTCCCGGAGTCATCTACTTTTCAACTAAGAAGAGTCATGGAAACCCAGACCCATTCACTGATATAATTTGAGAGGAGATTTTTCTGTAAATCCCAGGTGGTATATGTTTTAGGATTTGCAATCCAGATAATCTGTCATAACTCTTCAACTCTGCCATTGTAGCAAAAAACAAAATCAAAAACAAAAACAAAACAAAAGAAAAAAACAGCCTGAGACAATATATAAACAAATGGGCACAAGTTTGTTTCCATAAAACATAGGCAGTGGATATTTTGGGGAAGCAGGCCATGGTCTAATGGGCAAGACTTGCTCTAAACAATGTAAGATCACTTTGATATGTAAACAATTTTGAGTGCTAGCCTTTTGCTTGAAGCTCTGAAACTCTCCTACTTTGTGGAAGACTACAAATCTCCAGGCAACTTTCAGTAGAGCCTCCCTGAAAGCATTGTTGTTGTTGTTAGGTGCCATAGAGTCGGTGTCCAACTCATAACAACCCTACATACAACAGTTGAAACACTATTGTTAGTGCTTCTCTTCTATTCATAGGGTTTTCAATGGCTGATTATTAAAAAAAAAAAACCCTATCTGAAGACTGAAGAGAATTAATGTGTGTAGGTATTTATTAATAATAATTTTCAAATCTGAAAATTTGATGTTTCTGATATGAATAACACAATTGGCAGGAGTATATGATTGTTTGTTTCTATGATACAAAAAACAAAGATAACAAAGCCATTCGCCCCAAAAATTCCTAAAGTCAGGTATGGTGGTACATGCCTGTAAACCCAGCAATTCAGAAGGCCAAGGCCAAGGCCAAGGATGGAGAGTTCAAGGCCAGAGGCAGCCTGTGCAATTTAGGCCCTGTCTCAAGAAAAAAAAAAAAAAAAAAACTAAAAAGGAGCTATGGGTGCAGTTCAGTGCTAGAGTAATTGCCTAGCTTGCATGAAGCCCTAGGGATTCAACCCCCCAGTAATGCAATAAAAAAAGAAAGAAACAAAGAAAAGAAGAAAAAAAGAAATAGATGAACAATCATAAAAGAAAAATCATATGATATAGCATATAATAATCCTGAGACATAATATGCATAATACACTAAAATGTCTAGTAAAGACATTCAAAAAATTAGGAATGGAGGCAGAACATGTGTAAAATTGTGTAAGTCTGATGTACATCTCCAATCGACAACCATGAGTCCAGAAGGTGCTAGCTTTTGTTAGGTATAGGATCTGATTTTATTTCATTTACAAGTCACCAAGACGTGCTTTCACTATTTTATGGGTGCTTATAGAAGGCATGAGACTTCTAGATCAGAAATAGAGGACTTATTACCCATGTCACTGCAAGCAGTGTCAACAAGGCTGACAGAAAGGACCCAGATGAATGTAGTGCATAGAGAGAGCTTATGTCACAGCCTGAAGAATACTGAGTTTGGGGAAATTCGTCACTTCTGCAGTCAGCAGAAAGCAAGCCTAAGCTTTGTCTTAGAGGGAAATGTTCATTCACCTCTCAGAATAATTTAGGAGAGCACAGCCTTGAGACCTGGCCCAAGCAAAAGAGCAATAGGGGCCTCAAAATTTTGAAATTCTTCTCAGGACATATAGGGGTGTGAGAAACCCATAGACAGCTGCCTCTCCTAACATTTTCAAATAGAAAAGTAAGGCTGTAGACAAGTAAGCATTTGAAGTAATAACTAAAATTATAACAGATACCACTATAATGTTGGCTAATGTTATTACTTAAGGTACAATAGGATTCTGATAAATATACAAACACCTGAAAAAAAGTATTGCATAAGAATTCTGTCATTGTTTCACCAATGCAAGGCATCGGCAAATCTCCAAGGACATTACATAAAGCATACAATTCCTGAAATATTTAAGTTAATGATATTTACAAACTTGACCTAGGGAAGACTTTCTTCTAATTTGACACTTTTTCCCATGAAGTTCTTATAATACTAGCAAATCAAATAAAATTCATTATTTCTAGAAACACTTTTTTTCCCCAACACTTAGGGGTTGAACCCAGGCCCTCACACAAACTTTGCAAGTGCTCTACCACTGGGCTGCACCCCTAGCCCATTTTTAATTTTTTTTTTAATCTTAAAACAGTTCCTTATTCAGTTACTCAGGCTGCCTCTAGCCTCAAACCTTAGATCCTTCTGCCTCTGCCTCCTAAATCACTGGGATTACAGGCATGACCCACTGTCCCCAGCCTCAAGCACGATTTACAATAAGCAAGATAACTAATCTGTGTGATTAGAAATCTTCTCAAAGACAAGTTGGATGTAAAACATATCCTGAAAGTTTTATTTTTTTCTATACTTTGGAACAGAATTTGGAAGACTAAAATCAAAATGTTTTCATAGGAAATTTGGAACCATGACTGAGATAAGATCATGGTGCCTAAGAAGTAACAGTTAGTTACTTATTTGAGAAAAGGAAGGGCTGGGAATATAGCTCAGTGGTAGAGAGCTTGCCTATTCATGATGATGTTGTGCCGGTCCTTAGAACCACAAAAAAAAGAAAAAGAAAAAGAAAGAAAGAAAGAAAGAAAGAAAGAAAGAAAGAAAGAAAGAAAGAAAGGAAGGAAGGAAGGAAGGGAAGTAACAAAAATTAAAAGATCAAAATTAGCATGGTTGTAAAAAAATCTTATTTCTTTTATAATAAACTTTGTTCTTTCCTTTTTTGTCTTATATAATGATGAAATTGCCTGCAACCATACTACTGTGGCATCTAATCCCAGTAGATGTTGGAAGCTAAGCAGAGTCAGACCCAGTTCCTACTTGAATGGGAGACTGCCTGAAAACACCAGGTGCTGTAGGCTTGAGAGAAGGGTCTGGCAGCCCACTACCAGAAAACAATCAGCCATTGAAAATCCTATAAATAACAGAGAAGCACTGATGGTAGAGTTTCATCTATTGTTCTTAGGATTGCTGTGAGTCAGACACTGACTAAAAGGCACCTAACAACAACAACAACAATGATGAAATTAAGTCAACAAAAAGCAGAAAAAATATGTTGGCTAAATAAAGAATTTTTCTACCACGTTATACAGAATTTCACAGAAGCTAAAAAATACCCTTTCATATTATTGCAGGCAAAAATAATTAGTAAACTAAGGAATCATACTCATCAAGGTGGAGTATATATTTCTAAAACTTCAACACATTTCAGTTTGTCTTTAGACTCAAGTATTATAAACTATGGCAAAAAAAGTACGTTACAAACTTCAGTCTTATTTGTGTTCTTTTATATTCTGCAACAATCAGACATTTTATTTTAGGATAGATCCCAGAGCATTCATGAGGTAAGAATTTATTTCATAATGACACTAAGACATTTATGTTAGTAAGCAATATATTCATGAATAAATATTTTTAAATTTTATGTTTGAATTTCTAATATGGAAATATTGACATGTACAGCTCATGAAACAATGGCTCTTTATGAGCCTCTGTGAGTTCCAAAAGCCTAAGAATTGCCACTTTAAAGAAAAGTACTTTTTTGCTTTTAAAACTGAAGAGCATACACAAATACATTTTTTAGTCACATCATTCACAATGTAGTTTCAAACACTCATGTTAATTATAACATTAATTAAGGGGATAAATAAGTAACCTATCACAAAGGATATTAGGATGGTATAGTAGCTCAGTAACTGTCATATGTATCCTAACAGATGAGCTCATCTCACAAACACATATATCTTTCTAATGCTGCACAAATATTTTTTTACATGTATAGGTATGGGTGTGTGTTCCTGGAGACTGAACCTGGGGCCTTGTGCATTCGAAGACCCCACATTCTCTTAATTGGGTAAAAGGGAACACGTTCATTAGCAAAAAACAATCTGCCATTGAAAACCCTATGAATAGCAGAGAAGCACTAACAATAGTGTTTCACTTGTTGTACGTGGGGTGGCTAGGAGTCGGATATCAATTTGATAGCACCTAACAACAATGAGGATATTTTACATTAACATGAACAAGTAAAGTCCTTACACACACAGAGAGCTTCCAGCTTCAGATTTAAAACTTTAGCTGCAGTTTAACTGCAACAGAGAAACACAAAAATCACATCAGTTCAGATATTAAAAAGCTGCACTCCTTCTTAGCGAGTACAAAGATCTTAAGTAATGTGAGCACAAATATAGACAAATCAACAAGTACAAAGATATTAAACCAGATTTTCTCTTGTCTCCTACCCAACAGAAAATTTGTCTCTACCTCCCATCTACAGAGATCACTAATAGACCATGAAGTCAAATTCTCAATCATTGCTGCCACCAATAACAAATAACTCATTGCCCATGCACGAACCAGAATCAAAACAAAATACAGAATCATCGAAAAGGAAAAATATTGAAGAAATCAAGGATAATTTAATTTCTTTCTTTTTTTTTTTTTTTCAGTACTGGGGGTTGAACCCAGGGCCTCGCACTTGCATGCTTTGCAAGTGCTGGACCACTGAGCTGCACCCTCAGCCCATTTTTTTACTTTTTGAGACAGGGTCTCACTAAATTATGCAGACTACCTCTGGTCTTGAACTTGTGATCCTCCTGCTTCCACCTCCCTAGCCACTGGGATTACAGGCGTGCGCCACCACGCCCACAGGATAATTTAATTTTTATTTCTACTTCTACCTGTGATTAGGGTCTGGGAGACAAGAAGAGAGGTATCTGGGCGTTAGCTGCCCAGATACACTTCTCTAGCAGTGGGATTACCAGACTACATCAAGATGAATCCTGTGGGCATCTTTAGTGGACTTCCAAAACTCTTAAAGAATAATTTTTATAAGAGGACATAACCATGACTCTCAAATATAAAATGAATATGTCAATGATTTTACTGAATTCATCAACTCTGAGGATACTCACATGATACCACAAGTGCTTCAAAGGATTAGTCAAAGAACCACACATGTGAAAGCAGTATTATTCAAATTAATTTACAAATGAATATAAAAACTGGGCAATCCTTCAGAGGGAGGTATCTGGCAAGGAATAGCAAATGTATTCCCACTGCACAAAATTCATTTATATGTCTAGGAATTTGTTGTTGTTCTTGTTAGATGCTGTCAAGTTGGTATTGAACTCATAGCAACCCTATGTACAACAAACAAAACACTATTGTCGTGCTTCTCTGCTATTCATAGGGTTTTCAATGGCTGTTTGTTTTTGGGGAGTGGGTTGCAGGGTCCTTCTCCCAAGCCTATAGCACCTGATGTTGCCAGGCAGTCACCCATCCAAGTACTAACCAAGTCCCACACTCCATAGCTTCCAAGATCAGATGAGATCAGATGTCATGGTGGTATGGCTGCAGGTAATGTCTAAGGATAATAATCATTAAATTGCTATTAATTATCTGTAATTGAAAAAGTAAAATAGTTCTAAAACAACAGAAGTCACTAAGAATCCACAGTCCCAAAACAGGTAGAACTAGAGGACTTCATATTAAATGAAATAAGCCAAACATAGAGAGACAAGTATTGTATGTTTTCTCTCGTATGTGGAAACAAAAGAAAAGAAAAGAAAGAGGAAGAAGAAGAAGAGGAGGAGGAAGAGGAGAGGGAGAGAGAAAGAGAAAGAGAAGAAGGAAGAATGGAAGGAAAGAACGAAGGAAGGAAGAAGGGAAGGAAAGAAGGAAGAGAAAGATGACTTGAAAAAAAAAGAGAGACTATAAGGAACTGGGAATGGGGTTGGAAGGGAAAGGAGGATATATGGGTGAGGAGAAGATGCTAAAAGAATGGGTGGACACTATCAATGCATAATGTATGCCTATATAGATATATCACAGGGAATCTTATTAATTTGTATAATTAACATCTTAACAATTATAATTTTAAAATATTGTTCTGCTAAAAGACTCATATCCAGAGTATATGAGCATCTCTAAATAAAAGTAAAAAAAAAAACAAAAAACAAACAAAAAAAACAGTTAAGCAGTGAGATCCTCTTTAAGTGATATCCATCTCCTGTTTCTCTTAAAATGTACTTATGACTTGTTTCAACTCAATTCTAGGAAGACTCAGTTGAAACTATGTTAACAAAAATCCTTTAAGAGCTGGTAGATTAAGGTCTAAGGCAAAAGAATGTATTTAAATGAATTTTATTTGATTACTATATTAAAATAGTAGCTGCTCTAACATCTACATGTCAGGTTTAAACAGAATAAAGTCTTATTCCTTGCCTACATAAAGTCCTTGGACATCAGTTAGTTTTCTTGGATGTCTCACTTTCAAACAATGGCTCTGAGATCTGAATCCTTTCATTACAGAGTTCTGCCATTTTGAAGTCTTTCACTTCCAGACACAGGGCAAGCAAATGAAGGATCTCATGGGAGATTTTAGGCACAATGTCTGGAGTTCTCTTTCAAAACTTTTATTGACACTTTTTTGTCTCAACTAGGCACATGACCCTAACTCAATGCAAAGAATTCTGAGAAATATATTCATCCTGAGTGCACAGAAAAATGCAACAGATGTCTAAGTAGGCAGGCTATCACTTCCATATGATGATTCTGATAAAAGCAATTGTTAAGAATAGCTCCTTCTAAACCATGATAACTGATTTGACTTATCTCTGGCAATTTCTTTTAATTTTATCTCAATAATCAATGGAAAATTGCCCAACTGTCTGACTCTTTGTCAATCTTCAGACCCAGTCTGGAATCTTATTAACACAACAAAAGCTATACCACATTCAGAAAAAGGCAACAACATAGAAAGAAATGAGAAGTGGAGCCAATAGGGTCTCAACATGTTTTTCAATGCTGTCTTCATCACCAACTATTTATTGCAATATTTTGTATAGCATCAGTACTTTCACCGCTCCATTTGTCCACTTTGCATACTTCTTTTCAGTAAACAGCGTGTATAAAGGTTGTATTTTAGACAGTGCATTCATCTTTCCTTATTAAGGGATGAGGTGCCCTCACACTTATCATCACACCTCTCTTATGATATGACGTCATCTTCTCATTTGTTGAGATAGATGCCAAACAACAACAAAAAGTTTCACATGAACATCTGAATTTCTACATTTATCTATTTAATTTGCAGCACAACTTAGAATTATAGAGGAGGGGAAACACTAGTCATTGATGAAGGTTTTTTTGTTTTTTGACATTAAAAATTTTTTTTCTCCAAGATTTGTGCTTAGTATTGAGGGGGTCTCTCTTTTTCTCTGCTCGTTTCCCAAAGGTAACCTCTGTGTACATCAGCATGCTTTGTTGCTAGTGAATTAATTAGGACAGGCTTAGGCAAAAGGAATCTACTTCTTAATGCTAGACTTTTCCAGTTTTCAATGTGATATGTAACAGTGTATTTTGAAAAGTTTCCAGAGAGTTCAAAACTGTGGAGCAAGTTTGAATTTGCCATGAAGACATTTGACCCATTGTGCTTTTCTTGAAAATACCTTCCCTAGGCGATTAATTTATAAAGAAATTCCACTTATATAATTGAGATCTGAAATGCCTGAATGATTTAATGATTTCCCTTTCAGGCCCTTGATTTTTTAAAACTTAATTATAAAAGTTACTATTTGAATACTTAGAAACAAAGAGTATTAGAGTGTGAATGTCTTTCTCTATTTTTCTTCCAACATACTCTAAAGATATATACATCTTCAGAGTTAGTCTTAAAGATTACTGTTATATCTTCTACACTCACACTTGATTTTCTTGACAACTTCTTTTCATTTTCTTTTGCTTCCTTCCTTTCATCTCCTCATTTTCTTCCTCTTCATTTTTTAAAATTTTGCATGTAGCACCATACCTGGCTGAAATTAATTCCCATGCGTGTGTGTGTGTGTGTGTGTGTGTGTGTGTGTGTGTGTGTGTGTGATGCCAGGAATTGAGCCCAGGACCTCGCATATGCTAGGCAAGTACTGTCTACTACTGAGTTATATCCCCAGATTCCTTCTGTGGTTCTTTATATCATTTTATTCTTGCTTTTTCTCTTTATATAATATTCTGGCTAGAATTTTTAAAAACCTACATTAAAGTAGCATTAAATTTATCAATTTAAAATGCTAGAGATGAGCAGAGTCAATGGATATATTTCCTCAAGCAACACTAGGTACAATTTAAAACAAAAACAACTGTGTTTGCTTATGCACTTTTAGTAAGGAAGGAAGAAGCAAGGGGTGAAGTAGTCACCTTTATCTTGTCCCTGAAAAGAACACATTTTTAAAAGCTTTATAAAACTTCCTGACTAGGACTCAAAACAATTAAAAAGTATTCTCAAACTATTAAGTGTAATATATTTGTTCTTCTTCCACATCATATTCAAATTTAAATGGCTAATATCATCAGACTCAGAGGAAAGGAAGAAAGAGGACAGACCTGGCCTCTTGGTCTTCCTTAGTGTCATGGCACTTAGAGCAAATGGTTGTAAAAAGAGCTTCCAACTAATTATTTGCTATTATGACTGCCAGGTGTATGTAAAACTGCACGTATTCTTACTACTTGCATGACCTAAGCCTAAAAAGAATGTATAAAAATGAGCTATCCAAACAATAAATGGAACAGATCCACATTGTCTCTGAGCTGTTGTGTTTCTGTTACCCACTGCCGCCGACTCCTCACTCGCCTTTGGGAAACCCTGGATTCCTAGGCTGTAGTCATGGGACTGCGGCAGGGCCCCACACTTATGACCTCATTTAACTGAATTTACTTCCTTAAAAGTCCTATCTCTAAAGTCATATCAGGAGTTACTCCTTCAACATATGAAATTTCGGAGAATACAACTCAATCCATAACAGGTAAATTTGACTAAGTTACTTGATGTCTCCATATCTGAGATATCTCATTTGTAACATGAAGGTAATGATAACATTTTACTGGCTATGATGAGAATAAATGTGTTTTTATGTGCAGAGCATTCAACAATAGTACCTATCACTTGTTAAGTGTTCAATAGACAAATAGTGTCACATTTTAAAATTGAGTTTAAATTGATCTCATATATTAATTATATTATTAAAGATAGTTTCCAATTGGATATCCTGTTAATTTTCACCATTATGAGGAGTAATTAGCATTTAATAGAAAAGAATTAGAAATATCAAACAAGTCATAAAAAATATACAATGAATTAATAACATGTTTAATAAAAGAAAATGTTTCAAGAAAAGCATACCCTTTTAACTGCTTTGAAATTAAAATAATTGGGCAGTGGAAAAGGCTGGCAGTGCAGATGGTAGATGGAAAGCAACCACAATCTAACCAATGAAGAAAAAAAGGAACAGTCTCAAAGGTCTCTACTCAGAATGGAGAAATACTGGAGTGCAACTTTAACTAGTGGAAAATGGACTCTGCTATGACACCAGAACCAAGGTTGAAAATTTAATGACTGGGAAGAAGTAGAAATTACAAGGCACCACTGCAAAGTTGCTCACCCCGGGCAAGCAGTGGAAAGAGGAGGGCACACCTCTATCCACTCGGAGGAGGTGGGCATGGAGACTGACATAGAGACACACCAAAAAAATTGTGTCAGGAGCTAATTCATGGGCGAGACTGCTTCAGCTGATATGGACAGCAGCTCCTGTGTGAGCTCTTCGTGAGAGGTACTGTGGGGATCAAGACCAGAGCTCTGCCAGAGCCTGCCCCATCAGGGAAATAGGAACACTCATGCAGCTTTTCCACACACCATTTTATCCCTCCCTGGACTCTACAGACTTCAAAACCCTTTGCCACCAACCTCATTAATCATGATTTTGAAATATTAGTTGGTCTATGTTATTCTAGTAAATCAGTATCCCCCAGATTTATCCATCAAAGCCAAAACAGGATATCTCCCACCCTTGCATTTGCTAGACTTTCTGGAAAATTCACATAGCCATATATATATATACATATATTACATATAAAGAAGAAGTATTTCCTTAAAGAACACCAAGCCTCAAGCAAGAATGATCAAAATTATAAAGGTAAGAGTGGAGAAAGCTATTAGTCTACTAGCAGAAAGCTTTCTGCCCTCTGAGTTCAACCAGAGTCCAAGATCCTATAAGAAGGTATTATACAGAAGGTAACCCCAGGTATATAGGGCAGTAATATCCAGGTTATGCAAAGGGAAAGGCTCTACCTAAAACCACATGAAATATGAAAAAACATGTTGAAGAGTATGCCATCAAGTAACTCAAATTTTACATATTCCACAAAAAGAATATAGAAGTCTGCTTATAAATATGTTGAAATACCTCAAAGATACAATATCCAAACACATGAGAGCAACTGAAACACTAGAAAAAAGTATCTAACATAGAATAAAAATTCAGCAAAGAAATTGAGATCCTAAACAAGAATCAAACAGAAATGTTGGAATTACAAAACACAGTAAACAATTTAAAATAACAGTTGATTCTTCATTACCCAGATTGGGCAAAGCCTAAAAACATGATTTCTGATACTTAAGAAAAAGTTGAGTATCTCATCTATTCAGATGCCAAGAAAGATAGAACAATGAGGCAATATGGTCAATATTTTCAAGAGGTCTTTGATAAAATGAACAACTTCTGAATACATGAGGTTCATGAAGGACCTGAAACTGACATTAAAGGGATAGGAAATCTTTTCAATGAAATAATTGCTGAAAATTTCCAAAACTAAAGGAAAAATAGATATCCAAACCACAAAACAACCAGAACTGCAAATAGAGTAGATTAAAATAGATCCTCTCCATGACACATTATAATTGGCATGCTAAATCTAGAGTGCAAGGAACTAATATGAAAGGCAGCAGAAAGAAGTATCAACCCACTTATAAAGGCAAGCCTATCAAAATAATAGTTGACTTCTCAAAAACAACTCCAAATGCAAGGAAAGAATGGTCAGACATTACTCAAGCCTTGAAAAAGAATAACAGCCAACCAAGATTACTTTGAGGGCTGGGATTTAGCTCAGTTGGTAGAGCACTGCTCTGTCGTCTCAGAAGTTCCTAAGTTCAATTCCCAGCACCGCAAAATGGGAGAAGGACATGGCAACCCTCTCCCAAGGCAATCCCGAAACAGTCAGCCATTGAAAATCCTATGAGGGTTGCTATGAGTCGGACTCAACTCGGCACCTAACAACAACAACAACAAGATTACTTTACCCAGCAAAGCTATCTTTTAAAATAGTTGGAGAATTCAAGACATTCCATGATACTGACAAGTTTAAGTGATTCACAACCACCAAGCCAGCATTACAGACGATTCTTAAAGAAATATCACATATGAAAGAAGCTAGGCAAGCCCAAATGCAAGATCAAATAAATGAATAAGATAAATAAGGAGAATCCATGATCACAATAAGCTAAATATGAGCCAAAGATAAGAAACATCAAATGATGCAGAATAATAAGCTCCTTTCAATGATCACTCTAAATGTAAATGATGTCAGCTCACCACTCAAAAGGCACCACCTGGCCAACTGGATTAAAAAAGCAAAAACGTTCAATATATGGGATTCAAGAGACTCATCTCATCCACAAAGACCATAAAAATCTGAAAATTAAAAGCTGGAAAACAATATACCAAGCATGCAGTAATCAAAACAAGCAGGTGTAATTTACTAATCTCTGCCAATTTAGACTTCTGTCCCAAACTAATCAGCCAAAACAAAGATAGTCACTACATATTAGTAAAAGGAACAGTCAAGCAGGAACTCATAATGCTGTTGTTTGTTGTTGTTAGGTGTCATGGAGTCATGCCCAACTCATAGCAACTGTCATAGGGTTTTTAATGGCTGATAATTTTGTGATTGCCTCCGGAGTGGATTGCCATATCCTTCTCCCATTTTTGCAGTGCTAGAAATTGAACCTGGAATCTCAGAGACTGCAGAGCAGTGCTCTACCAACTGAGCTAAATCCCAGCCCTCTCTTAATGTCACTTAATATTTATTCACCAAATATAGGAACACCTAACTTCATTAACAAACTTTATTGGAGTTAAAGGAACACATTGATTCATACATAATAATTATGAGAGATTTCTTTATTAGAAATTTTTAATGTACATCATAATGTGATTCATTTTGACATGCTTTTCATTGTGACAATTTTCATATATGCAATTTGATAAACATTATTCATATAGGTTACCCCTTACCCTCCCTTATGTTCCCCCCCCTTCCCTTCTAAGTTTCCCATCCAAGTCTTCTCTATCTTTTACTATGTAGTATTTTTCTATATGTCCTTGGGTTCCATTTCTGTTTAAGATAGAAACTTTTCCTGTAATGGTCTTTGTTTTTATCTTGTTAGAACAATTACATGTGATTTCTAGTCCATTTATATTGACCTTATTCTTATCTTCCCTCCCCCCCTTTTATTATGGTCTGACCTTTGAGTAGGATTTTTCCTTCTTGTAATTTTGAGTCAGCTCCCTCAAATGAGTGAGAACATGTGTTATTTCTCTTTCTGATCTTATGTTCGTTCACTTAAAATAATTTTCTCTAATTCCATCCATTTTGCTGCGAATGACCCTATTTCATTTTTCTTGATTGCTGAATGGTATTCCATTGTGTATATATACCATAGTTTTTTTTATCCATTCTTCTGTTGAAGGGCACTTTGGTTGATTCCATACCTTTGCTATTGTGAAAAGCGCTGCATTGAACATGGAGATGCAGGTGTCTCTGTGGTATGATGACCCATCTCCCTTTGGGTAAATTCCTAATAATTACTAGAATTTATAAGGAACTCAAGAAAAAAAAACCTCAAAAACCAAACAACCCAATACACAAATGGGCAAAGGAACTGAGTAGACAGTTCTCAAATGAAGACGTCCATAAAGCCATTATGAGAGATTTCAATACCCTACTGTCTTCAAGAGACAGGTCATCAAAGCAGAAACTCAGCAGAGAAACAACGGACTTAAACAGTACCACAGACCAACTGGACCTAACACATGGCTACAGAACATTTCACTCATCAGATATCGAATACACATTCTTCTCAGCACCACATGGAACTTTTCCTAAAATTGACCACATTTTATAGTCCACAAAAATGGCCTCAACAAATACAAAATAACTTAAATCATCCCATGTACCTTATCTGATCTCAGTGGAATAAAACTAGAACTCAAAAGCAAGAAAAACTCTGGAAATGTACAACTACATGGAAACTAAAAAATACACCTCTTAATGATCAGTGGGTCATCAAAGAAATCAGAAAATAATGGTAAAATTTCCTGCAATCAAATGAGGATGAAAACACATCCTACCAAAATATATTTTGGTACAGCAATGGCAGTTCTACAATATATATTTTGGTACAGCAATGGCAGTTCTAAGAAGAAAGTTCATAGCCATGAGTGCATTCATCAAGAAGTTAGGAAAGGCCTGATTAAATAACTTAATGACATACCTAAAGGCACTAGAAAACCAACAAGAAGCCAAACCCAAAAGAATAGAACTGCTATATGAGCCAGCTATACCACTCCTGGGAATATATACAAAGGAAGATAAGTCATCATACTACATGGACACCTGTACTTCCATATTTAATGCAGGACTCTTCTCAACTGCAAGGGTATGGAATCAACCAAGATGTCAATCAACAGAGGAATGGATTGAAAAATTTTGGCATATATACACAATGCAATATTACTCACAAATAAAGAAGAATGAACTTATGTCATTTTTAGCAAAATGGATAGAAGAACATCATTTTAAGCAAATTAACCAAATCTCATATAGAGAAATACCATATGTTCTCACTCATATGTAGGAAATAAATTTAACTTAAAGGGAAAAATCACACTTATTTAGATTTATAAAAATGGACAATTATGTCTATTTAAGGATGGTAGATACAAACAGGTCAGAAAGAAGAGGGGAGCAGATCAACAGGTTGGAGTGGAGTTTGGGGAAGGGAAAGAAGAGGGGAAATAATGTAGAGGAGTAAAGAGTTAGAGGAAAATCTCAAAATATAGGATGTAACTATGAATATATGAAAAAATGGGGGGAAGGAAAATATCAATGAGAATATAACTATTGATTGCATATGATTTTCATTACATATTAATTAAAATTTCTACTTTTTTCTTTTCTTATTTAGTTTATACCAGTCTATAAAATATGTAACATGATGACTATGCAAACAAAAGTGATTTAATAGTTTCATAATGGATAGAGCAAATGACTTATTACTCTGTACCTCACCATGTATAAATTTTAAAAAAAGAAATTAAAGAATTGACAAAAAGAAGACTAGTCATCTCAGATGATGAATATTTATAAATTTTAGTAGGTGGAAAACAAGAACTTAAAAAAGAAACAAGAATGACTTGCTCTTTCTTAAGAAATATTCACCCAGACATTGGGTGTGTACATCTGTTCTTTTCTTAAGTGACACTCTCCCATAATGCCTGTACTTAAAACTATATTGAATTTTTTTAAAAAAACTCCAACTTTGCTTCATTAAAAAGAAACAAAAAAGAAGTAAGACCTAAATCATTTGGAATATCTTAATTTTATGAATTTCAAGATATTTTTAATGACAATCCATACAAAAAATATACTTCTCAGTACAACTATTCCCAAAATTCTTATTAAAGTGCTCAAGAATAATGAAATATAAGTACTAAGAGATGGAGAGCACCCATCTTACCCTGTTGTTAAAATAAATTTACCTGAATGTCAAGCAATCCACAAGTATTTACCAAGCTGTATTTTGTGATTCATAGTAGGCCAGTTGACATTGAGACTATAAATGAAATTATGAAATATGAACAGATGAATAAGACAATACATGTATGCATATAGTGTCTTGGAGGACAGCTAAAGAATACTTAAATCACATGGCAAGAGGAGACTGGCTGGGAATGTCAGTGTCGGGGAGAATCGGAGAAATGACAGTGAGCAGATGGCTGACAATGGATGCAATAGAAAGTGGGAAGTCAGCCAAGCATGAGAAGGGAAGACTCAACGGAAATGGGACCCCAGGACCAGAGTTCCAGACAAGAGGAAAACTTGCAGAAAACTACAAATAGTTCAGTATTCTAAACCAGAGTTCAAGGCAGTGAATGATAAGAGGTGCACAGTTTATATGAGGTGTGATCTAAAAATATAGTGAATGTTTAATATTTTAAAATTTATTACAGTAAAAGACACATTGCTATTAATCCCCCACATATCCCAACATATTTTCCAATATCTGTATCAGATTCAAACACACTTATCCATCATTCTTGTAAGTTCTGAAAGTCCTCTTTGTGAGTATTTTTAGTTGCACTGCCATGGCTGCCTTGATGTCCTGAACTGATTCAAAACATTTATCTTTCATGATCATTTTCACTTTGGGGAAGATTCAAAAATCACATAGTGCCAGACCTAGTGAATAAGGTGAATGAGGACACACCATAATGTTTATTTGACAGAAATTGCCATATCAGAAGCACTGTTCATGATCTGTGATTAAGGGCTTCTTTAAAACAAACCTTCTCACTATTGTAGCTCACACTCACCTAACTGACTACACCAAACAAGTTGAAACTTGTCACACACTATCACCAAGATTCAACACGTCACTTGGTGCTTCTCATATTAAAGATCTTTGCCTTCCTGTTGGATGGCACTCAGAAGCAGCATTCACTGTATTTTGTGACCACACCTTGTATGTTGTCAAAAGAGTCTAAAATTTAGTGTACAGACAATGGGAGGTCGCCATAAATTTCTGAAGCAGCCTGATTTAGAGTGACTAACATCTTAAAATAGATCTGGTAGTTCTATTAGAAGATTGCCTTGAAGATAACAAAATTAGAGGCAGGTGGACTAGGAAAGAAGTAGTTGTGATGATCCAGTTAGAATTAAGGATAAAAGAGACAGAATGACCTGGACACAGTGGCTCAGGTCTGTAATCCCAGTGAATTGGAAGGCAGAGGAAGGAGGATCACAAGAATGAGACCAGAGTCAGCCTGCATAACTTAGCAAGACCCTATCTCAAAATAAAAAGTATAAATAAAAATGGGGTGGAGGTGCAGCTCAGTGGTTCAGCACTTGCAAAGCACGTAAGTGTGAAGCATTGTGCTCAATCCCTCAGTACTGCAAGAAAAAAAAAAGACACACAGAATGTCAAAAAATACTAAAGCATTAAAACTGTCAGAAGGAATGTCTGGATAAGTATGAAACTGTGGGAAAGGAAAAAGATTGTTGTTGTTGTTGTTGTTGTTGTTGTTGTTGTTGTTGTTGTTGTTAGGTGCCGCGGAGTCATGTTCTACTCATAGTGACCCTCACAGGGTTTTCAATGGCTGATTGGCAATCAGGATTGCCTTGGGAGTCGATTGACACATCCTTCTCCCTTTTTTGTGGTGCTGGGAATTGAACCCAGGACCTCAGAGACTGCAGAGCAGCAGTCTACCAACTGAGCTAAATCCCGGCCCCAGGGAAAAGATTAGACAAAAATTTAAGAAGGGGACTAAGATCAAGACGATGATGGGTGGTTCACAGAAAGGTGGTTATATGAACCCAGAGCATGGGTGTTAAGGCCAGGTTGGCAGACACCTGTAGGTATATCAAACAAGAACAATCACTCACAGAGTATTAAAAATGAAAAAAATGGCTTACAGATAAGAAGTCTGAGAAACACCAACCCTAAAAGATAAGCCATGTGGGAGAAGCCCCTAAAGGAGATAGACAAGAGATAAGGACATAAAAAAAATTGGGCTAAAGAAGTCAAGAGTGCAGAGAATCACACAGAGGGGGATCTCTGATGAATGCCCATTTAGTACTCTAAACATAAAGTGAGATAACCTTAGAGATCAGAGTACAAAGGGGAGAGGACTGAGAAAATGGGCAGATTTCAATGACTCCCTCTGAGTGAAACATGGATGTTTGAGAAAATGTTAGATTCCTTCTCAACTAGCACAGTCAGGCTATAATGTCCCACAATTTGAAATACTCTTCTGTGAGGTGACACAAACACAATGAAAGAAGTGTTTAATGTAAGCAATGTCCAGAGACTCATGGACAGACAGGGGCATCTGGCTCAGATAGAAGAATATAGTACCAGACTAGGATTCTTCGTACAAAGAAATGTCTTCCTTGGGAAAAATAGAATTTCAAAAAAAAAAAAAAAAAAAAAGAACTGGCTTCTGAAAAAGCAGAAAATGCATCATCATTAGAAACAGAAAACAAAGGTACAACAAGCAAGACCCGCACAAGGTTGACTTTTAATGCACTGTCCTGTGAGTTACTCAGGAAGAGTCTCATAATTACCACCAGTCTGAGGGTAGGATAAGTCCCCATACATATAGTAGGCTTGAATATGCAGGTAATGGTCAAGTGACTTCACCAAAGAGAGAAAAGTGTGGGTGTGGAAGTGAAGTAACCATAGAAAAGGATTGCTAAGAGGAGAGCATGGTTAAAATGTTCATTTTGGTAGAGATGCACAATATGGACATGGTATCTAAATTGCTAGAACACACAGGTCAACTATACAAGAGGATGTCTACCCCTGGCATATAGAAATTAATCATAAAGGATTGTTGAATGAATAAATGAATGTAGAAAAATAATAAGTGAGAAGATTAGTAATAGTTTTATTCTGTTTTACATTTTTAAAATTAAGATGACTATCTATTATTCATTCTCCATCTGAAATTTCTTCTTTTCAAATTGTGTGTAAATTATCCCCCACAAAAAATTTTCTCAAGAAAAAGAATTAATTTTATAATATTAATTACTTTCCTCCTAGAAAATTAGACTCAGTGATAGCCATCAAAGGAAAGTACTTGCAAATATTAAAGATTCATTTTCCTCTACAATTGCCAATGTTCTCAATTTCCATTCAGTATGAAAATTATTAGTCTGTTTGTTTTTATCCTAGAACCGTATTTTTACATTTAATTACACATACAACACATTCACTCAGCATACTCTCACTAAAGGGCATTCCTTAATAAAGACAATACAACATGCTTCTATAACCCAGCAAGGTCAATCCACGAGAAGAATAAATAAAAAGATAATTGAGTAACTGATAGAATCATCTGAGAAGATACAAAGGAAGATCATGTCTGGAGGACAAAATGATGGAAAAATAAATAGAAAATGATGAGGTCACAAGGTAAAATGATAAAGAGAATTGGACTTGGAGTCAGGAGACAAGGATTCTTGTTCTGTGTCTTACTTTGCAGTCTAGGACAAAACAATTTATCTGTGCTTGAGTTTCCCAGTTCTGGCTTTGCCCTCCTTATTTACTATGCAGAAGCCATAGTTATCTTTTTAAAACATAAATCAAACCATATCACATCCCTGCCTAAATCCTCCAGTAGTTTCTTGTTAAAATTGGAATAAAACCTAGTCCTTTCTGCATAACCTTCAGCATCCTATATGAACAAAACCTTACCCAATTCCCTGAACTCATGTCTTCCCCTTTCACTGATCCTGGCTTGCTTTATGTTTCTTAAACTTTGTGAAGCTCACATTTTCCATTTGTCTGCTTGGAATACTGAGCTGTAGGTCCTCTTGTTGTTGACTATTTCTTGTTTTTTAGGTGTCAGCTTAAATTACATTTCCTCAGAAATGCCTTATTTGACTTTCTATTGAAAAACCCCCACTACTCTCTTGTCCATCAATCTCTATCATATAACTATGACTTATTTACTTTACAAAACTTGCTAGTATAGAAAATCATATGTTTTTCACTATTTATGTGTTTATATGCTTCATATGTCTCTCCTATAAAACCTCTTTGCCTATCTTGTTCATCACTGAATTCTCAGACTCTGACTCACAATTCATACTTCATAAGTATTTGCAGAAGAAAGGAAGCAAAGAAAGGAAGGGAGAAAGGAAGGTAAAAAGGGAAGCAATAATAAAGCACATTGAGAATAAAATGAGAAAAATATAGGGAGATATATTGGAAAATATCAAGGTATTATTCAAATACTATAACATCTTAAATATATTTAAATCCTACATCCTTGTTATGATTTAAAAGAATTCCACAGACTAACATTCCCCTTTTCTGGATACTTCCCTGAAATGCAAACAATACAGAGATTTCTGTCCATATGCAGGGGAGTAAGTGTGAATGTGTGTTTTAATTTTCATGATTTAAATGGGTGAAACTGGGGTATGAAAAAACACGAGACACCCTCAAAGCACAATCAAGATGTCAGCATTCACAAACCCATGTGCTATCCCTGTAAATTATACTCCTCCAGCTGGCTTGGTTAATTTTGAAGTGGATAAAGCTAACACTGCCATATCACACCCAAACAGTATAAAACAGTATAAGAACACAATAAAACAGTGATAAATAATAGATTATTTCAGTGGCATATGGCAGAAACAGTCAGGTCAGCCTCAAATGCAACCTTTGGATTGTGTTTAAAAATCAGTGCCTGATTTAAAGTATTAGCACTGAAGGTACTCCTTGTAAACAGTAAGCAATTATTTCAAAGAAGAGAAGGAGTCAGATAATGAAGAAAAAACAATGGTCATTGGAAAGGAAAAATAAACTAGAATTAATTAGTGCCTACATGATGATCTATGAAGGGCAAGAAAACATCCAGAGGGAGAGACAGCAGCAAGTAGAATGATGTAAAGGAAAATATGTATGGATAGTAGCAAGGAAAAGGGAACAAAGAAGAAGAAGGAAAAATCAAACAAATAAATGAGATTAAAAATCCCCACTTCCCTGACTTTCTGGGTGTAACATTAATTTTATCCATTGTTGTTGTGTTGTTAGGTGCCATTGAGTCAGTATCCGACTCATAGCGACCCTACATATAACAGGCAAAACACTATTGTCAGTGCTTCTCTGCTATTCATAGGGTTTTCAGTGGCAGACTGATTTTTGGGAGTTGGTTGCCAGGTCCGTCTCCCAAGCCTACAGCACCTGGTGTTCCCAAGGGATCTCCCATTCAAGTACTAGCCAGGCCTGACCCTGTTTAGTTTTCTGGGATCTGACGGGATCAGATGCCACAAGGCTATGGTTGTAGGCAATTTTATCCATTAGAATGATGATATGGTTGGATAATTGACTCCAAAACCATATGTGTCAAAGATTTGGTCCCCAGAGTGGTACTGTTGGGGGGGGGGTGGAACTTTTGAGAAGTAGGGTCTTGGAAGAGGTCCTTAGTCAATGGGGACATGACTCATCCTTTTCTTCTTTTTCTTTTTCTCTTCCTGGCTATGAGGTGAGTGATTTTGCTTTACCATGTGCTGACACCGTTATGTACTACTTTGTTACAGGTCCGAAGCAACAAGACTAACAGTAATGGAGTGAAACCTCCAAACTATTAGCCAAAATAAACCTGGTCTCTTTGTAAATTAATTGTTTCAGGTATTTTTCATAGAGATGGAAAGCTGATTAACATAGATGATGACAAAAATCCCATGCTGCATCTGAAAAAAAAGATTGCTTAAATCCTTATCTCTATCATATATAATTAAAAATTACCTCTCCAGAATATGTCTTCACTATGACCTCAGCCTCCAACCAACTTCTGGAGGAGGGATGGTTCAGAATAATGAGTAGTCATTTCAAATTACTAGGATTAAAAAATTTCAAGTGAATAAGTTAGAATGCAGCCCATTTTCTTTACCTCCTAATATTCTATTAATGTCATGTATTTTAATTTAAAAAACTTTTATGTCAAGTGAGATTATACACCTACACATTAATAATCACAATAAATTTTTCCCAAAAAGAGTAGCTTTTTTATTATTCATTGCCAGTGGCTACCCATGTATTATTAAATTATAACCTTAATTTGTAGCTTGTTGATGACATGAGTGATCTGAAGAAAGTTATCCACATATTGAAACATTTCAAAATAATTTGTAACATGGGTGATATCAGCAAGGTGATTGAGTAGGAAATCACAGCCTTCATTGCCCCACAGAGCATTGACTTAACAGTAAAAACCGGACACTGAATAAGGGAGACAGGAAAAGAATTGATGCTTTTGAATTGTGGTCCTGGAAATAAATATTGAATATACCATGGACTGCAGAAAGAACCAACAGATCTTTCCTAAAATAAGTGCAATTAGAGTGCTCCTTGGAAGCAAGGAAGTCTAGACTGCATCTTATGAATTTTGGACATGTCAGGAGGCACTAATCCTTGGAGAAGGACATTAGGTTTGGAAGAGTAATGAGTCAACAAAAAAAGGAAGATCTTTAGCGAGATGGATTGACACAGTAGACACAAAAATGGGCTGAAACATAAAAAAGATCATGTGCCTAACACAGTGTAGGGGTGTGTTTTGTGCTGTTTACATAGAGTCACTATGAGTTGGCCCCAACTTGATGGCATCTGACAACAGACTAATCATCCTTATGAGAATTCTAGGTTCCAATTAAGATGTAGCAGTATCTGAGAGGTGCACAAAGCCAAGAATAGTCACATTGGAAGAAAGAAGAAGAACAATTTCACTTTACCTTTGCCAGCCCCTGCCCCAACCTGGCATATTTCAGCACGGAGAGAGAATACTCTAGTCCATGTCTTCTCTTTCTGGGAGAAAATGAAAAGAG
This sequence comes from Pedetes capensis, assembly GCA_007922755.1. Taxonomy (NCBI): domain Eukaryota; kingdom Metazoa; phylum Chordata; class Mammalia; order Rodentia; family Pedetidae; genus Pedetes; species Pedetes capensis. The sequence goes on along the minus strand of VMDO01011362.1, from coordinate 21,195 downwards.
GAGCATACCTCCAACATCCCACCTTTTCAGAGGGCTACCCAAGGACCTGGTTTTGACCTGTCTCCATTGGAACACCAAGAGAACTAGCACAATTTGAATGTCTGGAAAGTAGTAGATGGCTTGTGATGGCCACCACCATGCAACACAATCAGGGGAAGGTGCACAACTGGAAAGGCAAGGAGTGGAGTGGAGCATGTGCTTGGCATTCTGGCTCTTTAGACCACTGCCCAAGGGATTATTTTCTGTCTTGCCTCACTTGGAACACTGATGAAAGTGTCACAGTTTGGGTGTTCTAGAGGAAGTAGGAGCAAAGGAAAGCAGTGAATGCCTAACTCTGCAATCAGGAGGAGGTCTACATCTTGCAATTTCTCCCTGAAGAGTGAAGGAAAAGAGTAGAGCATGACTCTGGCATTCTAGCTTTTTAGAGTGCTCTCAAGGGATTAGTATCTACCTTCCTGACTCTGGGTACTAATGGGAAGCTGGTATACTCTAGATGACTGGTGGTCACTAACCTCAAAGGACCACTCAGAGCTTGTGTTGTAGAGCCAGAGAACTTGCAGTGGCAATGACAGACACTAGCGGAAACAACAAATTATGGTGTCTTAAGAAAGAAACCAGTAAGCCTTTCTAATGGAGAAACTGCACACGTGACCCAGAGAAGTTATATCTCCTCAAAAGTTTTCAGATGCCCACAAAATCTCTACCTGGGCTGACTAGTGAGAATCTTCTCCTGCACATGCCATTTCAATAAATACTAGGAAATATAGCAGTTCTCAACACAAAGTTACGAGGGACACAAAGAAAAAGGGATCCATGTTCAAGAGAAGTAATAAATCTTCAGGAACTTACTCTACAAATATGGATTTACTTGAAAAACAATTCAAGTAACTGTGATAAATATGCTCAATAAACTCAAGAAAATGATTGGTGAATGAAATATAGTAGTAACAAAGACAGAAAATATTTAAAAGACTCAAACAGAAACATTGGAGCTGAAGAATACAATAACTAACTGAAAAATTCACCAGAGAAGTTGGATGACATACTTGATCAAAGAAAAGAAAGAGTGAGCAAACTTGAGGTGTGTCATCTAAAATTCTTAGTCAAAGGGGCAAAAAGAAAAAAAAAAGTGTGAAGAAGTCTAAAGGACAATGGTTCACAATCAAGAATATCAATGTATGTTTTCTGATTTTCAGAAGGGGAAAAGAAGTAGAATGGTACCACAATCTTATTTACAAAGTAATAATAATAATAATAATAATAATAATAATAGAGACAGGTGCCATAGCACATTCCTATAATAACAGCTACTCAGGAGGCTGAGATAGGAGAGTTGTGAGTTAAAGACCAGAGGCAGCCTACACAATACAACAAGTCTATATCTGTAAATAAAAAATAAAAAGGGGTTGGGGATGCTCAGTGGTAGAGCACTTGCCTAGCATGTACCAGTCCTTGAATTCAATCAAGAATAGTGATGATGATGATGATGATGATGATGATGATGATGATGATGATAATGATGGAAAAAAAACTCCCAAAATCTGAGGGAAAAAATGGACATCTAGATTTGAGAAATCTAACTACCTCCAACTAGGAAGAACTAAAAGAAATCTATATCAAGATACAATATAATTGAATTGTCAAAATTCAAAGAAAAAGTTTTGAAAGCAGGTAGAGAAGAGAAACTTGTCTTGTATAAGGGAATCTCCATAAGACTAGCAATGGATTTCATAACAGAAATATTACAGAAATATTACAGGACAAAAAGGAGTAGTATGATATATTCAAAGTAGTAAAGGGAAAAAAAACAAGAATATTATACCTAGGAAAAAAATAGACCTTCAAATGTGAAAGAAAAATAAAGCCCTCCAAGATAAAAAATAGAGGTAGATCATTATCACTAGACTTGCCTTACAAGAAGTGCTAAAGAGTATCAAGTTTATAACAAATGATACTAAACAGCAATGCAAATGCATATGAAAAGAAAAAACTTAACTGGGCATGGTGGTACAAACCTGTAATCCTAACAATTCAGGAGGCAGAAGCAGGAAGATTGCAAGTTTGAGTCCAGAGGCAGCCTGTGTAATTTAGCAAGACCCAATCTGAAGATTTAAAAATGCAGGGTTGGGGAGAGGGGGCTGGGGATTCAGCTCAGTAGTAAAGTGCTCACAAAGTATGTGCAAAGCCCTGGGCTCAACCCTCCAAGTATCACACACACACACACACACACACACACACACACACACACACACACAGATCTCAATACTAAAAGTAAATATATAGGCACACACAGAATACTAGTGCTAGAGTCTGAATGTTTATGTCCATCCCAAATTTATATGTTGAAATCCTAACCCTCAAGGTAATAGTATGAGGAAGTGGAGACTTTTGGGGGCAATCAAGTTATGTGGGCAGAGCCTTCACAAATGGGATTAATGCCCATATAAAACAGGCCTTGATGGAGCCTTCATAGTGCAGCAGGTAGCATGTTAGACTCATCAAAGTTCCAGAGAGCTCACTTGCCCCATCCATATATGAGGATACAATGAGAAGATATTATCTGTATACCAGAAAGTGGTCCCTCACCAGACACCAAACCTGTTATCACCTTAATCTTGAACTACCTAGAATCCAGGAATATGAGAAAAAAATGTTGATTTCAATAAGCCACATAACTTACAGTATTTAGCTATAGCAGCCTGAACAGTTTAAGACAACAATAATTCTATAATGTTGTTGTTGTTAGGTGCTATCAAGTTGTATCTGACTCATAGCAACCCTCATAGGGTTTTCAATGGCTGATTATTTCAGGATTGCCTTGGGAGGGAATTGCCATGACCTTCTCCCATATAATTCTATAATAATGGTATGTAAATTCTGATTCCTACTTTGATACACAAGTTAAAAGATAAAAGTATAAAATACAACGGTAACTATAAAAAATATTCATTGATATATAATATAAAACCATGTGATTTGTGATATCAAAAACAAAGTGTGGGAGTGAAAAAAGTTAAGAGTGTTTATATGCAATTAAAATTAGGTTATCAGTATAAAATAGATCATTACAGTTGTAAGATGGTTTGTGTAAGCCTCATATTTACCACAAGGAACTACTTATAGAAGGAAATACTTAGAGAAGATATGCAAAAGAAAATGAGAAAAGAATCAAAACATGCCACTATACCAAAAATCAAGAAAACATTAAAGACGACAGTCATAGAGGAAAACAGTGAAAAAAGCTTCAAGAGAAAAAGAAAGTACTTTTTAAATGTGGCAATATAAATCCTTCACTAATGGTAATTTACATGTAAATGGACTAATCCCCAATTAAAAGACATACAGTAGTTAAATAGATTTAAAAAAAAACATGACTCTACTATACATTGTGTATAAGAAATTCAGTTTACATTTAGAAGCACACATAAGTGGAAAGTAAAAGGATGGGGAAAAAATCACATGCAAATGATTGCCATAGCAGGTTGGCTATACTTACATCAGGTCAAAACAAATCTTAAGTGAAAACTGTCAAAAGTTACAAAAGAGGACATCATATAATGATAAATAGTCAATCTATCAAGAATATGTAATAATTATAAATATGTTGTTGTTGTTAGGTACCGTTGAGTCGTGTCCGACTCATAGCGACCCTCATAGGGTTTTCAATGGCAGATTGTTTCAGGATTGCCTTGGGAGTGGGTTGCCACATCCTTCTCCCATTTTTGCAGTGCTGGGAATCAAACTTGGGACCTCAGATACTGCAGAGCGGTGCTCTACTAAGTGAGCTAAATCCCAGCAAACATGTATATATATATATATATATACATATATATATATATACATATATATATATATGTATATATATATATATATGATCAGAGCATTACAATACATGAAGCAAACTTGGCAGTACTAAATAGAGAAACAGAAAGCACATTGTAACAATAGGTGGTTTTTATATCCTGCTTTCAGTCATGGATAGAACATCCATTCAGAAGACCAAAATGGAAATAGATATCAACAACATTGTAGATCAAATAAATTTAGCAGACATATACAGAACATTCTACTCAACAGCACCAGAACATATATTTCTCTCAAGTAATCTGGAACACTCCATGATTACATGTTAGTTCACAAATTGCTTCTCTATAAATTTAAGGAATGAAATCATACCTAGTGTTTTTTCCAACCACAATGTAATAACACCAGAAATTAATGGCAAAAAGAAAACTAGAAAATCCACAGACATATAGATATTGAACATATAGAACAATCAGTGAGACAAGGAAAAAATCAAAAATAAGTCATAAAGGATCTTGAGACAATGAGAAATAAAATTACAACATACCGAAACCTATGTGATGTAGCAGAAGCAGTACTGAAGGGAGTTTTTAGTGATAAATGCTTCTAGTAACCTAACTTTACACAACAAGGAACTAGAAAAACAGGACCAAATTCAAAGTTAGTAGTATGAAGGAAATAATTAAAATTAAATTAAAAATAAATGAAAGAGAGAATAGAAATACAATAGAAAAAGTCAAAACTATGACTTGGTTTTGATTTTTTACAAGATCAACATAATCAGTGAATCTTTAGATGAGCTAAGAAGATATAGAAGACTCATATTTAAAAATTAGAAATGAAAGAGGGGACATTACAACTGATTCCAGAGAAAGTGAAAATAGTTTAGCCAAAAAAATTACATAAATTCCCCGAGACATAAAATCTACTAAGATTAAATCATGAAGCAAGAGAACTTTGGACAATCTAATAATAGTAAGGAGATTAAGTCAGACAAGAGAAAGAAATCAAAGAGATGCAGATAGGCAAAGAAGAGGTCAGATTATCCTTATTTTCAGGTGACATGATAGTTTACCCAAAGGACCTGAAAAACTCCTCTAGAAAACATTTAGACCTAATGAACTCCGTCAGCAAAGTGGAAGAATACAAAATTAACACTCAAAAATCAGTAGCTTTCCATTACACAAACTGTGAGCAGGGAGAGAAGGAAATTAAGGATACAATCCCTCTCATGGTAGCCCACCAAAAATTTAAATACTTAGGAATCAATCTAACCAAAGATCTTGCAGATCTCTACAAGGAAAACTTCAAAACATTAAAGAAAAAAATCTCAGAATATACTAGAAGGTGGAAGGACCTTGCCTGCTCATGCTTTTGGAGAATCAATATTGTAAAAATGACTACACTACCAAAAGCAATCTACATATTTAATGCAATCCCCCTTAAAAATACAATGACAGACTTTGCAGAAATAGAAAAAATTATCCAAAATTCATATGGAAATGCAAAAGACCACACATAGCCAAAACACTCTTAAGCTGCAGGCAGGATCACAATCTCTGACTTTAAACTACACTATAGACTGTAATAGCAAAACCAGCTTGTTGTTCTTGTTGTTGTTAGGTGCCGTCGAGTCGGTATCTGACTCATAGCAACCCTCTGTACCACAGGGAAACACTATTGTCAGTGCTTCTCTGCTGTTCATAGGGCTTTCAATGGCAGAATGATTTTTGCGAAGGGGTTGCCAGGTCCTTCTCCCAAGCCTACAGCTTCTGGTGTTCCCAGGCAGTCTCCCATCCAGGTACTAACCAGGCCCAACCCTGCTTAGCTTCCGAGATCTGACGGGATTGGATGCCACAGGGCTATGGCTGCAGGTGAAACCAGCTTAGTACTAGACAAAAATATGTCTGACGACCAGTGGAACACAATGGAGGACCCAGAGATACAACCAACACTTCTATAGTCACTGGATCTTTGACAGCCACTGGATCTTTGACAAAGGAGAAAAACAGGCAAATTGGAGAAAGGATAACCTCTTCAACAACTGGTGCTGGAAAAGTTGGATTTTCGCCTGCAGAAAAGTGAAAATTGACCTGCACTTCTCAATTTGTACAAGAGTTAACTTGAAATGGATAAAAGACTTCAATATAAAACCAGAAACTTTAAAATTACTAAAAGAAAAGATAGGAAACATGCTCCAACATATAGACATAGGAAAGAATTTCCTCATTGAGATTCCAATTGCTCAGGAAATTGCAATAAGAATAAATAAATGGGATTAATGAAATTAAAAAGCTTCTGTACAGCAAAGGAAACAATTAACAGAATTAAGGAAGACCCCACTGCATGGGAGAAAATCTTCACATCCTACACATTTGACAGAGGACTAATTTCTAGAATTTACAAAGAATTCAAGAAAGCAACCCTCAAGACAACAAATAATCCAATATACAAGTGGGCAAAGGCACTGAACATACAGTTGTCAAATGAAGAAAATCATAAGGCTATGAAGCACATGAAAAAAATGCTTAATATCTCTAGCTATTAGGGAAATGCAAACCAAAACAACTCTAAGAGTCCACCTAACTTCAGTAAGAGTGGTCAAGATCAACAAAACAAATAGCAACAAATGCTGGCAAGGTTGTGGAGAGAAAGGAACCCTCTCACACTATTGGTAGGACTGTAAATTGGTTCAACCACTTTGGAAATCAATATAGAGACACCTCAGAAAACTAAAAATAGAACTGCCATACCACCCAGCTACACCACTACTGGTAATGTACCTACAGGGAGATGAGTCATCATACCACAGAGACACCTGCATCTCTATATTTAATATAACACTTTTCACAATAGCAAGGATATGGAACTAACCAAGGTGCCCATCAACAGAAGAATGGATTTAGAAAAAAGTATGGTATGTATACACAGTGGAATACTACTCAACAATAAAAAATGAAATAATGTCATTTGCAGCAAAATGGATGAAACTGTAGAACATCATCTTAAGAGAAAGAACACAAGCTCAAAAAGAAAAATACCATATGTTCTCAATCATATGTGAAAACTGAATCATACTTAAAGGAAGAAAAAAATTCTATACACAAATGTCTATATGAAGAATGCACAATTACAGATATCATAGAAGAGACAATATAAGGAGTAGAAAGAAGGAGGGAGGGAACTAGCAGAGGAAAGTGAAGATTGGAGAAGACAGGATAGGGAAGAGGGTCAATGAGGGGGATAATGACAGGATAAGGGGGAGAGGTCAATCTCAATGTAAACAGCACAACTTTATGGGTACATTGGAAAAATGGGGGAATATAAGCCAAATAAGAATCAGAATTTTACTTCACAGAAGGCATAAGGTTCCATAAACTTTGTGGGTCGATGAGAGTGTTTTTAGAAGTGATGTAAAGGATGCATAATGGAAAAAGCCAATTCTGTATTACTCTGTACCCCAACATGATTTACCAATAATGGGGAAAAAAGAATTTTGGTCAGAGTAATAATAGTAAGGAGATTGAATCAATTATTATTATTATTATTATTATTATTATTATTATTATTTGAAAAATACCCAATGAAAAACCTAGGACCAGATGGCTTAACTGGTGAATTCTACCATATATTGAAATAAGAGTACACATCTACTCTTCTCAAATTTTTCAAAACAAAAATGAAGAGGAGAGAACATTTTCAAACTCATTTTATGATGTCAGAATTACCCTGATAACAAAACCAGACAAAGAAACTGTAAGATACTATAAGAAAATCACAAACTAATATGCCTAATAAAAGCAGATACAAAAATTCTCACCAGAATTCTAGCAAATTAAATTCAGCAATACATTAAAAGAATTATATTCTTTGACGAAGATCAATTTATTTCCTGTATGCAAGGATGGTACAACATACAAAAATCCACCAATGTGGCTGGACACAATAGCACACACCTTTAAATCTCAGTGATTAGAGAGGTGGAGACAGGAGGATCCTGAGTTTGAGGTCAGGGGCAGCCTACATAATCTAGTGAGATCTTGACTCAAAATAAAAAATAAAAAAGGGGTGAAGGTACAGCCCAGTGGTAGAACTCTTGCAAAGTATGTGTGAAGCCCTGGGTTCAACTACCAACTACTGAAAAAAAGAATAAAGAAAAGAAAAATATCCCCCAATGTGATATACTATATTAACATTGTGTAGGGTAAAAATTACATCATTATCTCAATAGATACAGAAAACAAACATTTGAAAGACTTTAACACCTTTTTATTATAAAACATTCAACAAACTAGGGACAGAAGAAAATTGTTGTTGTTGTTGTTGTTGTTGTTAGGTGCCGTCGAGTCAGTATCCGACTCATAGCGACCCTCATAGGGTTTTCAATGGCTGATTATTTCGGGATTGCCTTGGGAGTGGATTGCCAGATCCTTCTCCCAGAAGAAAATTACCTTAATGTAATAAAGGCTATGGCTACTCTCTTATTCAACAGTGAAAAAACTAAAAAGTTCACTTCTACAATCAGGAAAAAGACAATGTGCCAGCTATTACCAATCCTACTAACATAATACCAGAAGTTCTAGACAGCACAAATAGACAGATAAAAGAAATACAGATACCTCAGCACTTGACCACAATCCATCTGGAAGGCTGATTGGATACCGATCAACTGGACTGCAGAATACTTTTTTTTTCCCACAAGAAATAATATAAATGAAAGCCAGGTGCTATAGCATTTGCCTGTAATTCCACTGACTGGGGAGAATGAGGCAAGAGGATCACAGACTCAAGACCAGAGGCAGCCTCTGATACCTAGTGAAAACTTTCTCCAAATAAATAATAAAAAAGGAGGTAGGGATGCATCTTACTGGTAGAGCATTTGCCTAGCATATAAGAGGCCCTGGTTTGTTTATTTCTTTGTTGGTTTAAAAAAAACTACAAGATTGTGAATGCAGCAGGACAGGTCTCTGCTTGAAATCACTGTGCAAAGCAAAACTTTCCCCTTTGTTTTACCTAGAAGCAAGGCACGTCATACAGGTTTTAGCATGATAGTTGAGTGCTAAGCAAGTGATCAAGCACCAAACAAGAATTCTCTCTAAAAAAAATATGTTGAGGACTGAAATGTTCCAGCATGGCAGTTTGAGTGCCAGTGCACAACTGTGAAAGGCTTTTGAATCAGAAAAGAAAAAATAAAATTGTCTCTGTCAAAACAACTAAGGTTTCAGGATACCACACCAACATACAAATTTATTGAACATGTATTCACTAATGATGAACAACTTCAAAGGAAAATTAAGAAAAAATCCTATTTATATTAGCATCAAAAAGAATAAAATAATTAGGACTAATCTTGATCAATAGGTCAATTACTTAAGCACTTAAAGATACAAAACATTGCAAAAGGAAATATGATGCATATAACTTGAAAGATATCCCATGCTCACAGGTTGGAAAGCAATTTTGTTAAAAAGTCCATAATACCCAAAGTCTTCTACACATTCAATACAATTTTTATCAAAACCTCAGTGCTATTTTTGAAAGAAATAGAATTAATTCTAAACTTCATGCAGAACCACAAAAGACTCTAAACAGCCAAAACAATCCTGAGAATTAAGAGAAAAATTGAAGGTCTTACACTTTCTGATTTCAAAACATTGCCAAGCTATGGTAATCAAAAGTATGGTATTGGTATAAAGATAGACCTATATGCCAATGGAACAAAATTGAGAGCCCAGAGATAAATCCATGCATAAGCAATCTTCATGTATAATCTTCATCAGGATGCCAAGTCTACACAATGAGGAAAGTAGAGTTCTTAAAAAAATGATACTGGGAAAACTCAATACCCATCTGCAAAAGAATAAAATTAGACCCTAACTTTACACCACATGCACAAAAATCAAGTCCAAATGGTTTAAAGACTTAAACATAAGACCGAAAACTATAAAATTCCCAGTAAACACCATGGAGGAAAAGCTTTGGAATATTACTTTTGGCAGTGATTTCTTGGCAACATCAAAAGCACAGATAACAAAAGCAAAAATAGTCTAGTGTATCTACATCAGACTAAAACCTTCTGCATAGCAAAGAAAACAATCAAAAGAGTGTAAAGGAACTGATGAAATGAGAGAAAATATTTGTAAATATACCTATTAAGAGGTTAATTATTATAAAAATATATAAAGAACTTCTGCAACTCAATAGTAAAGAAAAAAAGACATTTCACCAAAAAATATCTACAAATGGTCTACAAGCCTATGAAAGGATCCTCATCACTATCAGGGAAATCAAAACTGCAATGAGTACAGTGAGGTAACTCTTCACACCTGTTTAGGATGGCCATTACAGAGGAAAAGGAGGAAGGAAGGAAAGAAAGAGGGAGGGAGGGAGTGAGGGAAGAAGGAAGGAAGGAGAGAAAGAAAAAGGAAGGAGAGAAAGAAGGGAGGGAAAGGAGAGAAGGAAAGAAGGGAAAGAGGGAAGGAGGGAAAAGGAAAATAGGAAATAAAAAATGTTAGCAAGGAAGTAGATAAATCAGAACCCTGCGCACTGTTGGTAAGAATATAAAATGGTGCAGCCAGTATGAAAAACAGTATGGAAGTTCCTCAAAAAATTGAAAATAAAGCAAGGCATGGTGATATACCCTTGTAATCCCAGCACTCAGGAGGATGTGGCAGGAGGATCCATTTAAGGATACCTTGAGCTATACAGTAAGTTTGAGCCCAGCTGGATCTACACAACAAGATTGTCAAAATAAATAAATAAATAGCCAGATATGGTAGCACACACTTATAATCCCAGCAACTGGATTGCAAGTTTGAGGCCAGGGGCAGCCTGTGCAAATTAGTGAAATATTTTCTCAAAATATAAAGCAAAGAATGGGCTGAGTGGTAGAGCACTTGCAAAGCATACATGAAGCCCTGGGTTCATCCTCCTGGTAACACACACACACACACACACACACACACACACACACACACACACACACTAGAAGTACCATCTAAGCTAACTAGCAATCCTACATCTGGACATTTATCTGAAAGAATCAAAATCAGCATCTGAGAGAGATATTTGTATTTCCATGCTCATTGCAGCATTATTCATAGTACACAAGTGAATAAATAGAAAAAGAAAATGCAGTATTTTATATAATACAATATTGTTGAGCCCTAAAAAGGAAACAAGCAAACCACAGAATGACAAATACTGCCTAATTCTACTTATATGAAGTATCTATAATAATGAATCTCATAGGAAAAGAAAGTGGAATAGTGGTTTCCATGACTAAGAAGAGAAAGAAAAGGTAGCATTACTGATAAAAGGATACAGTTTCATTAATATGAAATGAAAAATCTCTAGAAATCTGCTATAAGACACTGTGTTAAACATACTGTACTACAAATCTAAAAGTTGTTGTTGTTGTTGTTGTTGTTAGGTGCCTTCCCATCGTGTCTGACTCATAGTGACCCTCATTGGGTTTTGTTGGCTGACTATTTTCAGGATTGTTTCAGGAGTAGACTGCCATAGCCATCTCTCACTTTTGCAGTGCTGAGAATCAAACCTCGATCCTTGGAAAGTACAGAGCAGCACTCTACCAACTGAGCTAAAGCCAAGCCCAAAATTTGTCATAAATTTGAGTAAGTTACATGTTACATCTTTTCTTGCTAAAATTAAAAAAATGTAACATTCACACACAAAAAATAACATATATCTTATATGTATATATGATAAAACCTTTTGATCCAAAATTTATTTTTCACATATATACACAGTTCAAAGACAGAAAAGTTGACATTGCCAAATGAAATTATCTTGGTTAAAATGAGTGCTGGTAGTAGGAAAAGTTGATTTTTGCACTTTAAACAAAAAATATTTTTCTAATCTGAATCCCCTGCTTTCTAATAAGAATACAAAATTGTAAATAAAAATTTTCGATTCCCATGTAAAGATTGAAATTCCAAAGCCACTCTATTAAGGATGAGGAGTATGTCCTTAGACCTAAGAGTTATATTTTACCTCCCTGAAGGAATAGCATCTGTCCTCAAAGAGAGAGGCATCACAATGTAAATCAGAACAGTGATAATCTAAGGAACTTCCACAGATAATGACATTCATTGCATTGCCTCTGCATTGCCTTAACCTAAAACACAGCAGCTCAAAAGCATATAGTCATGGCACATCTTAGTACTTAAGTTAAATATGTTTCTTTGCTATTATAAGATGTGCTTCTGGCTCATCATATGAAAGTTCTACAGTCTACCTCTCTCACACTGCCTTCTACAAAATATAAACCCTCTAATCTTGACATTATTACTAGAGTCCTCCAACCAAATACAACTATGACTTACTCAGATCCTTAGATTTCCTACATGACCACAGGAAAATCAGTTGTCAAAAAATAACTAGTGAGCTCCAATTTGTTATGGACTATTTAATAAAACTACTAAAAGGCTGTGATTCATGGGGAAAATAGAGAAAGAACTCAGAGTTAGGCTAATGAAAACGTTTACACATGCATCTCCACAAAGACAGGAAAATCACCCATTATGACCTTCATTGTGTGTACAACACTATGCAGATGATCAATAAAAATCCTTGAATAAAGGAACTAAGGGATGTCTAAGATTGTCTAGATTCAGTTTTGTTGTTATTGTTACTTGCTGTTGAATTGGGTCCAACTCTTAGTGACCCTATGTACAACAGAACAAAACACTCCCAGACACTGTGCCATGCCCAGAACTGTGTCAGTGCTTCTCTGCTATTCATAGGGTTTTCAACAGTTGATTGCTTTGAGATTGTTTCCAAAGTAGACCACCAGGTCCTTCTCCTATTTTTGTGGGGCTAGGGATTGAACCTGTGTCCTCAGAAAGTACAGAGCAGCAACTCTACCAACTGAGCTAAACCTCAGCCCCTTTTCTCCATAATTTTACCCCAATAGTGAAGATCTGATTACATGATGCTATATTTACTAATAGGATATAAAGAAAGAAACTTTAAGTTTATATACAAAACTAACGCAGTGCCTGGACAATACTCAAAACAGGTAATCAACTTTATACTGGATGACCTGCAAACAAGTTTAGATTTAGATCTTAAACTTAATCCCTAGCTTTATAAGGATTTAATGCATCTAGTGGCTTATTTTCTATAAATATTTAAACAATCTTCAATGAATGCATTTTCACAAAGCACACATTCTTAGCATTGCCTAATATTTTCCTTTCAAAAAATAATCATATTATTCATTCCAGTAGCTATTACAAACCTTTACTACTCTTCTTCAGTCATTTAGCAGGACTCACCCACTCATTTCTAACAGATGGCTGATCCTCCTACCTCACAGAGAAAATAGCAGCTATTGGTCACACACTAGACCTCCTATAGGAGCTGCATGTTCCTTAGCTTTCCCTCCTTTCCGTCTGTCCAGACAATAGCTTGCCTCTCTTCCAAACATAACACTTTTACCTTTATTCTTGACTTCAATTCCTCTTTCCTCCTCTCTTCTTGTGTGCCTTCAATGAATGAATATGGGGTATTTTCTGGTGCCAGGATATTCTAAGACTGGGAATTTAGTGTCAAGATAGACTAAGCCCCACTTCTCATGCACTAGCCATTCTATTGTGTGTGTTCAAAACCCTTTTCAGCATTCACCACTTTTTAAAAATTTTTCACTTATAGTGTCTCTCAGTAGCTTGTCTCTTCCAGGTTACAAACTTATTTAATTTGTCCTCATACTTAAAATTCACCTGTTCATCTTTCTGAACTTTCAAGTATGTATCTCCTTCTCTTACTGCTACTCTTCTAGAATCAGCTATAGTTTCAGTTTCTTCACTACTCTTTTTACTCCTCAGGGCACAGCAATTTTTCTTTTGTTCCCTGCCCCCACTGACATGTTATTTATCCTCAGCCTTTGACATAGTCTTTCCTCTCTTCAATTCTCATGAATTCTAGAGCACAATGCAGTTTTTTATCTTGACCACATTTTTGTTACTGCTTCCTTCTCTGCCTTTATCCTTCCTGCTCAACCCCCTAAGATCGCTTCTTTGAGCTTCTGCTGGATGTGGATATGGTGTGGGTATCCCGCACCACAAATGTTCAAGGGTTGGAAGCTTGGTTTTCAGTATGACAGAGGGAGATGGTGTATGAGAAGGGGTCTGGTGACAGGTTGGAGGTCCATTAAGGGTGGTGCCAAGGGAAGAGATGAGAGTAGTTCTTATGGGACCTTTGCTGGCTCTCACAAGATGGTTGTCCTCAAAGCCTGAGTCCAGCCCCATCCAGCTCTTTCTGCTTCCCTGTACATGTGACTGTTTCAGGCACCACTGCCATCATATGATGACACCTCCATCCTAACCAGAGGACAAACAAATGGCACCACCTGATTTTTAACTTGAAAGTCACAAGACTATGAGCTAAATAAACCTCTTTTCTTCATAAGTACCTTCTCTCAGGTATTTTTGTTATAGTGATGAAAAATTGATGGATACACATTACTTTCTCACTCTTTGCCTTCTCCCTGAACCATTCTATGTATCCTCATAGTTTCAGCTACTACCTATGTGATTGTTGTTAGGTGCCAGTAGTGGTCCAACTCATAATGATCTTATGTATAACAGAACGAAACACTCCCCTACACTGTGCCATGTCCAGCACTATGTTAATACTTCTCTGCTATTCATAGGGTTTTTGATGGTTGTTTCAGGAGTGTTTCAGAAGTGAGTTGCCAGATCCTTCTCCTGTTTGTTTGCAATGACTCCAAAATTCTATTCTGCATATTATCAATCCCTCTCCAACTCCTTATCTATATTTAAATATTCAAAAGACATTGGTATTTAAATGCCCATAAAGATTATATACTAAAAAGATGGTGTATATTACTGAAGAAAATCACAGAGAAAAATATTATTACCTATGGGCCAAAAAGTTCCACAATCTCAGTGGCTTGAGGAAATAGAAATATTTTTCTTGCTTATACAAGGTCACGTTGGCAGTGGTGGTAGCAATGTAGTCTGTGGGATGAAGGTGGTTCTCAGTTGTTATATAAAAATGCAAAGTTAAACTTAGCAAAGAAGGGATAATATAACAAGTACAAAAAAGGAGGGAGGGAACTAGCAAAGGGAAGTGAAAATTGCAGACCATGGGATGGGGAGGAGAAACAATGTAGAGGGAGAAAGGGGGAGAGGATAATCTCAGTGTAAACGATGCAACTTCATAAGTATATGGGAAAAATAGGGGAACATAACCCAAATATGCATGATTTTTAATACATATTAGTCAAAAGTTTCCATAAATCTTGTAAGTTGATAAAAGTATAACCAAAAGTGATGTTATAGTTGCATAATGGAAAAAACAAATGCTATATTACTCTATACCCCACCAAAATTTACCAACAAGAAGAGGGTAAAAAGTGATTCTGAGACCCAAGTTCATGATACTCTGACATTTTATTAAGTAGATTCTGAGATCATCCAGCAATTTCACCCTGTTTTCCCATGGGAAAGGAGTTTAAAGATGATATGTAATGTTTTTATGAACCAGTACTGGAATTGGTCAACTTTTACTCACATTCCATTAAACAGACTTTAGTGATAGAGTGCCACTTAGAGGCAAAGGAAATGGGAATAAAAGTTTACAACTGACCAGCCTCTTCATATTGTTGTGGTTGTTAGGGGCCATGGAATCAGTGTCCAAATCACAGGGATCCTATGTACAGCAAGTGGAACCGTATTGTTAGTGGTTCTCTGCTACTCATAGGGTTTTCAATGGCTTATTGACTTTGGGGAGTGGGTTGCCAGGGCCTTCACTCAAGCCGATAGCACCTGGTGTTCCCAGGTGGTCTCTCATCCAAGTACTAACCAGGCCCAACCCTGCTTAGCTTCCGAGATCTGACAAGATCAGATGCCACAGTGGTATGGCGGCACGCCCTCTTCACATTAGGCAAGGACAACCCAGATCTTTGGCAAACAGCTAGGAGTCTCTGTCATAAAAGTCTGTGAGACAGAATTTTGTTTCTGGCTCCTTGGATAATGTTGGAGAAGAAAGAAAGCAGACAAGATCAGGGTGCTTCTCTTCCTGGAAGCATAGTGCTGGTGTTATGTTCACAGTACTGAAACTTAACTGTTAAAGGAAAGAAAATTCTTGGGTAGCAACTGGCTCCTCTGCCTTCTATTTTTATTTCCTTTAATCCACACCTCATATAATTACAAAAGAGTTGAGTGTCTCTCTGTTTCAATCCTTATTTTTCCTCATTAAATTTATAAAGTTATTTTTCTGGCCTTGAAGATAATAGAAGTCTTTTTGCAAAGAATCAATTATTATATTCCCCGAGTTTAAGACATTCAACAATGTCCCCAGTGAGTCCAAGATGAAGGCAAACATCCATTATGCCCTGAAAGCCCAGACAGTGGGACCTCAGCCATCCTTACCTGTCTTTCACTGAGCTTAACTGCCATCAATTCAGTGCCACTTGCACCCCTCTGAGGGTCCTCCACTGCCAAGAAGAGGGTAGCAACATAGAGCATGCTGGAAATACACTTTCACATGTGGTTGTGTGTTAGAATCTACCATTGAGAGGCATCATGCAGGATTTGGAAGGCATTATTCCCCAGATTTTGTGAGCAGATGCCTGAGTGTTCATGAGATTTGAAGCACATTTTGCCTGGGCACTTGAGAATCATTTCATAGATGTTCCACACTGAAACAGTCTTTATGTCTTACAAAGCAATGAGTATAAGCTTGTTATTGTCTGTATTGAACTCTTTGCATTTGCAATACAGAGAAAAGCTGAGATTTTCTTGAACACACCTGGACAAATATAACCACCAGTATATTATATACTACCCCCAGTAGACACACACACAGACACACACACATGTGTGTGCACGTGTAATGCATACACACATGTTGTTGTTGTTGTTAGGTGCTGTCGAGTCGGTATCCGACTCATAGCGACCCTCTGTACAACAGGGAAACACTATTGTCAGTGCTTCTCTGCTGTTCATAGGGTTTTCAGTGGCAGATTGATTTTTGGGAGGGGGTTGCCAGGTCCTTCTCCCAAGCCTACAGCACCTGGTGTTCCCAGGTGGTCTCCCATCCAGATACTAACCAGGCCCAACCCTGCTTAGCTTCTGAGATCTGATGGGATCAGATGCCACAGGGCTATGGCTGCAGGCTGCATACACACATAGGCACACACAAATA
The DNA here is from genome assembly GCA_007922755.1 of Pedetes capensis. Taxonomy (NCBI): domain Eukaryota; kingdom Metazoa; phylum Chordata; class Mammalia; order Rodentia; family Pedetidae; genus Pedetes; species Pedetes capensis. Next base: position 4,197 of record VMDO01011362.1, on the reverse strand, counting down.
AAAAATCTTGCCATTACCTAATTCCAGTCATTGTGTTGATATATGGTATTTCCTCCATATGATATGCCCTTTCCCTGACATTTCTGTCTGAAAAAGGTCCTATTCATCTTTCAAACTGAAATATCACCTTTTTACCTGAGACCTTCCTTAATTCCCCCAGTTATTGGCACACTCTCCTGGGGAGCCTATAACACTGTGTTCATACCCCTTCCCTGGTATTTATAACATCATTTACATGCCTTCACCTTGTAGAGAGGAAGCGTGTTTTATTACACTCTGTGGCCTCAGTTCCTAGTGCCAAGACTGTCATGTAGCAGACATTCAATAATGTGTATTAGACAAATGGTCCATTCTGAAACAAAATGTCATGAATGTAAAGGAATATTTTCTTCACAGCATAACTCAGAAAATTGGAAGTGTAAACCTGTACATTGGGATTGAATCTAAGGTTCATTGGGGCATCTGAGGAGCCCTTCTCTCCAGGAAGACATGAGTGAGGAGGGACAGATAAATGAGCCACAGGAAGACACATGCATCACTTACTTCTCCCTTGCGTTTCTTACCTCAATATCTTTGTCACTTGTAAGTTTAGTTGCTTTCTGTACTGGAACCACAGGAGCCTCCTTTCTTCCTCCTGCAGACCCACTGTAGAGAAAGAGCTCCTCCTTGTTGTCACAGTACTGTGTGACTGACCTTTCCAGGGGAGGTACCCCAGTTGCTGTCACAGCAGCAGCCTGGGTGCGGTGGAACATGCTCCCCCACAATTGGGAGGCAGCCATGGCACAGCCAGGAGAGGAGCCCCAGCTGCGATGTCAGTTTTCCCTCATTAACACTGGGTCAGAATGACTGTGCTATTTCAAATGGCTCCTCTTTAATTAAATCAATGCCAGTTTCTGTGCTTCACGCTTTCCCAGGGATTCTCAGTCCATTACTTAAGACAAAGACAGAGGAACAAATAATTCTATTAGCTCTACACTTTTGTTTTCAGTTCTGTGAGGAGCTTCATTCAGATCAAATAGTATTAAGCAAAAGTCACTTAAAATCATCCATTCATCCTGCAGCAAATGTGGCATTTTTGGGGCAGCAACATGGCCAGGATTGTCACAGGGAGCTGGAATAGACACTGATAAAACAAAATAATATATATTTTGACCTACAGGAGCTTACAGTCTGGGAAGTGGAAGAAGGAGAAAATAGACAAAAATAAAAATTGAGTATTATAAGATGTGGGCTGGTATTTAGCTCAGTTGGTAGAGCACTGCACTGCAGTCTCTGAGATCCCGAGTTTCAATTCCCAGCACTGCAAAAATGGGAGAAGGGCCTGGCAATCCACTCCCAAGGCAATCCCGAAAGAGTCAGCCATTGAAAACCCTATGAGGGTCGCTATGAGTCGGATACTGACTCGACAGCACCTAACCTAACCTAACCTAACCTATTATAAGATGTACCTGCTATGAAGAAAACTGAGCAGATTCAAAGAATTGGAAGGGTGGGAGGGCAGAGGGAACACATCACTTTAGATGGCGTGGTCAGTCACCTCCTTTATGATACGGATCCTTCTGTGTCTCCATCTTAACAAAGTAAGGAATGAGCCATGGAAATATCTGTGGAGAAAGCATTCCAGACAAGGGAATAGGACTATAAAAGCCCTGGTACAATGAAGACTAAAGTGTCCAAAACACAGCAAGAAGGCTGATGTGGCTTCAACTGAATTTTAGGAAATAAACTGGAGAGGTGGGCATGAGCCAGACCTGTTCCAGCTTTGCAACAGGAGTTGAGACTTCTAAGCAGGTCTGAATTACAATGATACTCCTTATTTCAGGACTTAAATTACAGTCATGGTCAATGTTCCTTAGAGAATGAAAATAGCCAATCTGCAAGAGGTAAAACCAAGAACATTAGTAAAGAATGTGTTAATAAAATTAGGGCAATATTTATTACTTTCTTTGGGGTTAAGCCAGAGCTGTTTGAATGGAAATCAATTGTACTTATTAATACTAAGAAAGTAAGAACCTCATGGTGCCAATTGTTCTGTATTTGTTATGCTACCAGTTTTCTAAAAGAAATTACCTTGTTGAAACATCTCAATTATTTTCACCCAGAAGACTTTGAAGTTAAATGGGTGGGATGGCTTTCGCAAAATTGAGGAGAATTACCATATATTCTCCATTCTAATCCATACTCTTTCAACAGTTTTAGACTCCTGAAGCAATCCTGAAACAATCAGCCATTGAACCATATGAGGATCCCTATGAGTCAGACTCCACTGGATGGCACCTAAGAACAACCACCACAACAAAATCATGTGTGGATTAGGACTGGACACCCACAATCTAATCCATATCTGATTTTATAGCCCTCTAAAACTGTTGAGAGGGCATGGATTAGAATCAAGAATATACAGTACTTGTTAGCCTGGAAGTAGTGGAGGAGATTTTGTGAAACCTATTTTCATTTCCTAGGAAGACAGTCATGTTTTCAGACCTTTTGGAATGAACTTTAAAGGTAGTCCGTTGCTTTACATATAGGAACATTGTGCTTTTGCAAAGATCAAAATTAAAGCGGGAGGGGTAGCTTTTAAGTTATTGATGGCTGATCCAGCCAAACTTTGGTGGCAGGTTGGTATTTAGAGTGGGTCTTAGACTAGATACACTCAGACTTACAATGCACTCACAATCTTTCTTCTGCTCTGATCCTCAGTTTCTCAAATTGGTTGATGTTATAATCAACTGTAGATACTTAGTCTAGTGCCTGGCATATCACATGCAGCTTAAAAATGCAGTTCCGTCTCCTTAGTACCAGTTATATTTCATGCAGCTGGTAGACAAGAACATTGCTGTCCTTCTTTCTTGCAGAATATTCTACAAGTCCATAGCATATTTTTTCTGTTATGTTCATGTTTGCTTTACTCTTACCATGTCCCTTAATGGCTTAACCAATCTAAAAACAGTTCTCCCTTCTTCACAAACAGAAATCTTCAAACTGGAATGGGCCTCTGAGGTAACTAGGAACTGTGTTACATTGTATACTCAACAAACAAATGGATTCCAACTTATGAAATAGGGATTTAAATATCTATTCTGAGTCTTTTGTTTCTTCTCATAGCCCCACATGCTACTACACTTTGATTTGGAAAATGTTTCTATACACTTAAATTCATTCCCATTGATGGGTCAGCCACATAACCTCAGAATATGGTGTATGAGTGAATGCTATTTGGCTCTAGGATCCATGGCAGCAATTAGCAACTCATAGCACCTCCTACAGAATTGCATGTGGTTTCTTATGAAATAAGACACTCTACTGTTTCCAAGACACTCTACTGTTTTCAGCTTCTAAGCTTCTAAGAAAACGTTTTTGACTAAACATGCCCTCATCTTCACCCCCGTCTGTACACACACACACACACACACACACACACACACACACAAAAGAGGGGTTGATATTCTAGAATCCAAAAGTTGTTAGGATCAGTGGTAAACCCAAGGCTTACTGAATGGAAATTTTGTTCATTTGCTTCTAATTCATTGTTACCACTATATGAATATGATTTATCCTATGCAGGATACAGATCTATCTACCTACTCTACAATTAGCAACCCCGTGTAACTAAGCCTGAGACCACAGTTGGATTGTTAGATTAACTTTGGTGATTGCTCTTAGGCCCATTGCCACAAACTGGTGTTATATACCATTTTCAGTTTATTAAAATTCAAAAACACATAAAATTAAGTAGTAAAAACTGCACATAGAAGCCTGGGGCTGTAGCTCAGTAGTAGAGTGCTTTTCGGGCATGCATAAGACTCTAGCACTGAAAAACAATTAAATACATAAAAATAAAAATCTGGAAAAAACTGCATACAGGTACTAGGAAAGCTCTGTGTGTAAACCCCATTTCCCCTCACCTATGGTCTTCAGAGGGAGTAGGATGTGGCAAGCCACTCCCGAAACAACTAGCCATTGAAAACCCTATGGATAGCAAAGAAACACTATCAGACATAGTGCCTGAAAATGAGGCCCCCAGGTTGGAAGGCACTCAAAAGACTACTGGGGAAGAGTTGCCTCCTCCAAGTAGAGTCTACCGTGATGAGGGAAATGGAGTAAAACCCCAGGGTGCTCAACGTGATGATGTGACACGACTCAAAATGAGGAGAAACAACTGTAAACATCCATTAATAATTGGAACATGGAATGTAC
>VMDO01011361.1:7992-67345 GCA_007922755.1 Pedetes capensis | reverse complement strand
TATGTAGTCCAAGCTGGCCTTGAGCTTGAGATCCTCCTGCTCCAGCCTTCTGAGTGCTGGGATCACAGGCTTGTGCTACCATGCCTAGCTGTTTCTCTGTTTCCTTTCCATTGAACAGGTATTTATTGAGGACATGTACCACTGTTGTAGGCACTGGGATACAGGAATAAGCAAAACAGAATAAAGTCCTCCCATCATGGAGCTTCTTTCTTTCTTTCTTTCTTTCTTTCTTTCTTTCTTTCTTTCTTTATTTGAGACATGGTCTCACTCTGTAGCCCAGGTTGGCTTCAAACTTTTGATCCTCCTGTCTCAGCCTCCCAAATGCTGGGATTACAGGTGTGTACCACAGCATCTGGTATGGAGATTACATTCTAGTGGAGTATTTTCACACCTATTTCTAGACTTTTGAGACTGGTCTTCTACTTTTTATTTGTTTGTTTGTTTGTTTATTTGGTACTTGGGGGGTTGGACCCAGGGCCACGTGCATACTTTGCAAGCACTCTACCAGCTGAATTGCATCCTCAGCCCCTTTTTAATTTTTTATCTTGAGACAGGGTCTCTTTAATTTACACAGGCTGCCTCCAGCCTCACACTTGTGATCTTCCTGACTCCTCCTTCTGAGTCACTGAGGTTATAAGTGTGTGCCACTGTGCCTGCAGGTCCTCTACTTTTAAAACCTTTCCTATTTTTCAAGTTTTTGGTCTTGATAGTTTCAACTCTTTTTCTGTCTGTCTGTCTGTCTGTCTGTCTGTCTGTCTCTCTCTCTTTTTTTTTTTTTTGGTGGTACTTGAGGGTTGAACCCAGGGCTTCTCACATAATTTGTAAGTGCTCCACCACTGAGCTGTACCCCTAGCCTGTTTTTATTTTATATATTTTTTAATTTTTGAGTTAGAGTCTCACTAAATTATGCAGGTGCCTCTGGCCTCGAACTCATGATCCTCCTGCCTCCACCTCTTGAGTTTCTGGGATTACAAGCATGTACCACTGTGCCTGGCATTTTTGTTTTGTTTTGTTTTTTGAGATGGGTCAGGTTGTGTGTAGCCCAGGCTGGTGGTGATCCTCCTTCTTTACTCTCCCAAAGTGCTGGTATAACAGAGGACTGGGAAGAAAGAGTGTCTCCAGTGTATTTTATCATCCTTCTAGTAGATTTTTCACTTCTGCTAAAATATTTAATTTCCTAGGTTCTTTGGAGGGGAGAGGGCTTTGAATATCCCTTTTATAAAAACTGTCATAGAGAATATCAGACATATAAAAAATAGACAGAATGGTGCGCTCGACCTCGATGGACACGTTGTCCAGCTTTAACTCACAGTCAATCAAACTTGTCTCATCTATTCACGGCTAACTTTCCCACTTAGTATTTTGAAGCAAATTATAGACATTGTATCATTTCATCTGCATTCTTTCCCACTGGTGTCTGTGACAAATTATCGCAATCTTGATGGCTAAAAATAACAGAAATTTACTCTCTCACAGTTCTGGAGGCCAAGAGCTTGAAATAAAATTATTGGCAGAGTTGGTTTCTTTGTAGACTTTGCGAGAAACCTGTTCCATGCCTTTCTCCTAGTCTCTGATGGCTTCCAGCAGTCCCTGGTGTTCCTTTGTTTGTAGACATCATTCCATCTCTGCCTTTGTTGTCACTTCACCTTCCCTGTATGCTCCTCTTCTTCACTTATAAGCATACTTGTCATTGGGTTTAGGGCTTACCCTAATCCAGAATGACCTCATTTGAAATATTTTTTAAAAAATTATTTATTATTATTATTATTTGGGGGGGTACTAAAGGATTGAACCCAGGGCCTCACGCATACTTTGGAAGTGCTCTGTCACTGAGTGTACCCCAGCTCATAAAAAAAAATTTTTTTTGAGCCGTGTGCTGTGGCACATGCCTGTAATCCCAGCGGCTGGGGAGGCGGAGACAGGAGGATCATAAATTCAAGACCAGAGGCAGTCTGCGTAAATTTAGTGAGACCCTGTCTAATAAAAGTAAAAAAATGGGCTGGGGGTGCAGCTCAGTGGTCTAGCACTTGCAAAGCATGCAAGTGCAAGGCCCTGGGTACAACCCCCAGTACCACACACACAAAAAAAAATTATTTTGAGTTAGATTCTTGCTAAATTACACAGACTGCCTCTGGCCTCAAACTCACAATCCCTCTGCCTCAGCCTCCTAAGTCTCTGGGATTACAGGAGTGCACTATAATGCCTGGCTCATCTTGAAATCTTTAATTACGTTCCAAATTAAATCAACACTCACAGGTTTCAGATGGACATATCTTTGAGGGGGTTGCCATTCAATCCACTACACCATCCATAAATATTTTAGTATGTATTTTCCAAAGCTAAGGGCTTTTTTTTTTTTTAGAATTACTGGGAAGTTGAACCAGGGCTTCTTGCATGCTAAGCAAATGTTATACCACTGAGCTGCACCCCCAAACCCTTTTATTTTTATTTTGAGACAGCGTCTTACTAAATCATTCAGGCTGCCTGTAGCTTTGAATTTGTGTTCCTCCTGCCTCAGCCTCCTGTGTCACTGGGATTACAGGTGTGCACCACAGCACCTGGCTAAGCTAAGAGCTTTAAAACATTATTAAACATATTCATGGTACCATTATCATGTCTGAAAATTAATAATAGTTCCTTAACCTAGCATGCATTCAGTGTCCAGATTTCTAATAGTCTCATAGATGTCATAAAAGTATATTTTTAGCCAAGTATGGTGCCACATGCCTGTAATTCCAGCACTCGGGAGGCTGAGGCAGGAGGATCAAGGCCAGCCTGGTCTACATAGCATGTTCCAGGTTCCAGGCCAGACTAGGCTACAAAAACAAATAAAAAACCCGTCTAAAAAAATAATCTTTTTTTTTCAATAATTAGTGTTAAACCTGGGGCCTCTTGCATGCTAAGCAAGTACTCTACCACTGAGCTACCCCTTTAGCACCTTTAAAAAATTTTTAATTTTGAGACAGAGACTTGCTAAGGTAAGAGTTGTGCAGGCAGCTTCTGTCTTTAAACTTGCAATTCTCCTGTCTCATCTACTGAGTTGCTGGAATTACAGGTGTGTGCCACAGTCCCTGGAGTTATAAAAGTTTGGGTTTTTTTAAAGTATAGCTTGTTTACTAGAATCAAAATCCAAATAATACCTACAAATTGTGATTGATTGTTCTTTTAAATCTCTCTTAATCTATATGTTCTCTGTCTTTCTTTAAGTGACTGTGTCTTGCTATGTTGCCCAGGCTGGCCCTAAACCCCTGGGCTTAAGTGATCCTCATGTCTCAGCCTCCGAATAGCTGGGACTATAGGCTTGTGTCACTGAGCCTGGCATACATATGTTTCCTTTCCATCTTCTATTTTTCTTTTGCAATTTACTTGTTTGTTTTATAACACTTTCCACAGTCTGACAGTCTGGATCTTAGTGATCATGCCCTTATGGTATCATTTAAGTATTCTTGTGAATTGCAGTAGTTAGAGCTAGAGACTTAATCAAATTCAGGTTTGATTTTGAGGGGCAAGATTACTACTTCATTGGGTGTTTGCTCTTCCTTCTGGATGCATACAACGTCTGGCTGCTCTCCAAATAAGGACTCCTCTTTTTCAGCATTCTCTTCTTGTTTTATGAGTGTGCTATCTTCATTTATCTCTCTTAGCACAGTAGTCTTAGAATAGTTTTCTTCTCTTTGAGTCATTTCTCTTTTCTCTTGTTTTTGTTTCTTCGTCTTAATTTCTTTGTTTCATGTTTTCAACTTTTACCCAAAAGTCTGGCAGTCTTTGGCTATGTACTTATGAACAGTGTGGAGCTGAGTGTGGTAGTGCATGCCTCTAATCTAAGCACTCAGGAGGCTGAGGCAGGAGGATTGTGAGACTGAGGCCAGCCTGGGGTAAATAGGGAGTTTGAGCCATCCTGAGCTACATAGAGAGAAGCTGTCTCAAACAAACAAACAAACAAACAAACAAACATCCTGTGAGGAATACTGAAGCAGTTTAGAAGCTCTGTGGCAATTTGGCCTCCATTGTAGCTCCACTGAGGTTAGTCTGGCTGGGCTGTTTTGTTGGGGACCTTCAGTGTTAGTGTCTTCAGGTCTGTCTTCTTGTTCCTCTAACCAGTTTCCCCAGATTCTTTTAGTATTCTGCTTGGAGGGAGATGGTCTGACTCCTGATGTATATCTGGGAGTCATAGGGGAAGAGGGTTGGGTGTGGGGAAGGTGTCCTCATGTCCTATGCCCACCTGTATTTAATCTTTCTGCTTTCAGGGTGGTGTTCCCCTCAACTGGGCCTGCTGGCCTACACTTGGAAACCCTTGTAACTTTTCTTTTTTCTCTTCTCTCTTCTATTTTCTCCTCTCCTCTTCTTTCCTTTCTTCTTCTTCTCCTTCTTCTTCTCCTCCTCCTCCTGCTTCTTCTTCTTTCTCCTCCTCCTCCTCCTCTTCCTCTTCCGCCTCTCCCTCCTCTTCTCTCTCTTTTTCTCTTTCTCTTTCTCTCTCCTCTTTGCTCTCTCTCTCCCTCTCCCTCTCTCCCTCCCTCCCTCCTTCCCATTTCCCTCTATCTTGTTTTGAGTTTTAGTTTTTGTTTGTGAACATATGGCCTCACTTTGTATCTCAGCCTGGCCTAGAATTCACTGTCTCAGGCCAGCCTTGAACTCACAATCCTCCTGCCTCAGCCTCCAGAATGCTGGGATTGCAGGTGTGCGCCACCACGTCTGGCTAAGACTCTGTTTTACCCTCTCTAGAGAACAAGCCTCTGGTCTTCGGGCAGTGTGTGGAATAGTCACCCAGCTGTGTGGAGTTTGGTGGGCATCTGCTTGCTTCTTCAACAGACTTTCAAATATTCATTTAGCCTCCCCTTTAGCCTCACTTCTGGAGGTACCTGGTACCATAATTCCTCCACTGTAGGAATTCTGCCTTGTAATCAGTTGGTTTGGGGCTTCCTCAAGGGCTGGCTCAAGATGATTCTTTTCCTCTGCTAAGTCTTTTACCCTTTGTTCATTCGCTCCAGCTTCCAAAATGTGAATGCTTTTTGTCTTCTCTCTTGTTCTCCACTTAAAAAAAAAAAATCCTTTTGGGAGGAGGTGACAGTAGGTGCATGTATTCTTGCTGGCATCAAAATAGGATGTAGATGTTGTTACCTCACTTTACATATGAGGAAGCTGAGGCTCAGAGAGGTGAAGTAACTTGTTTAAGATCACAGCTTGTCGGTAATAGAGTTGGAGCTGGCCCAAAGATGGTGCTCTGGGGTGTGAAGGACAAGGATCCTGACCAAAGATCAGGCCAGGTGTCCCCCAGCCATAGCATGCTCATGTTGGCAAGGCCTTTAGACAACAGCTGGTCTAACCCACTCATTTATGGGTGAGAAAAAGGAGGCCCAGAATGGAGAAGGGACTCTCCCGGAGTCATGCAGCAAGTTCACACAGATCCATGTTGAGAAACACTCCGTGTCACACCACCTTCTCTGTGATGTCTGCATTCAGTCATTGACTCAGCAAACATTTACTGAGCACTGACTGCGTCAGATCCTGTGCTATGCCTGAGAGGACAGGCACAAGTAAATCATGGTCCTTGCCTGCAAGTAGCCTTCACCCTGCTTCCTGCTGGCTTCCAGGCATCCCAAGGCAAGTGCTGAGGAGGAGGACAGTAATAACAGTTAACATTTTTTCTTTTTTTAATTTTATGAACAGGGTCTTGCTGTGTAGCCCTGGCTGGTCTCGAACTTGCATCAATTCTCCTGCCTTAGCCTCCTGAGTTGCTGGGATTACAGACGTGTACCACTATGCCTGGCCAGTTAACACTTACTGAGTACCAAGCACCGTGCTGATCACTAATTGAGTACCAAGCATCGTGATGATTATTTTTTGAGTACCAAGCACTGTGCAGGTTACTTTTCATGTATTAGGATATTTTATCCACACGGTGAGCCTATGAGGCTGGAAGCTATGCAGCTCCAGAGTCTGAGCTTTAACCCCCATCCTGGGTGAGGACTGCCATGAGAGAGGAAGGCAAAAGAGAACTGCAGAGGCAAGGGGGGAAGGCAGCAATGGGTGAGATGAAGAGAAATGGTAAGCCAACCCCATCTGCCTCCTTCCTCCTTCAGTGCTCCGTGGGCCCCTCTTCTGATAAAGCCTTGACCTTCATGAAGGACCATTTCCTGATGGATGAGAAGGTGGTGGGGACGCCCTTGCTGGTGAAGTCTGGTGTGGAGTACACACAGCTGGCTGTGGAGACAGCCCAGGGCGTCGATGAGAGCAGCCATCTGGTCATGTACCTCGGCACCTGTGAGTACAGAGTGCCAGGGCATGGCTTGGAGAGCTAGAGCAGGGGCTGTGTCTAAGGCAGAGGAAGGAAACCTTCCAGTTATCCACTTGTGTGTTTGTTCAGCACATGGTTAGTGTGCCTGGTACTCTGCTAGGCTCCGGAAACACAGCACGGCAGCAAGACAGGCTAAGCATTAGCCTTTCTGAGCTTACGATTTGTGGGGGGCACAAAGACAGGCAGGTTTTTGGTGGTCTTAGCAAGAGCTGGTTGTCTTCTGCAGGAAGCATGGCTGAGAAGGGGGTGACTGGAGGAGGGTGGGATCCAGGTGGCCTCCTCATTTTTATACACGGGAAAGATGGGAAGGATCCAGTAGATGGGGTGATGGGGAAGAGATGGGCAGGAAAGGGGATAATTGGTAGGTAAAATTATGGAGGGAGCAAGAGGTTGGGCCCAGGACACAGGCAGAGTGAGTGGCTGGGGGTGAAGGAGCCACCACAACTCTCTGGGCTGTGAGTGAAGGTGTGGAGAGGGGTGGGATGTGGTGGATGTGTGGACTAGGGAGGAGGGCGCAGGGAACCCAGGAGAGCTCTTCTCTGAAGGCTTTTGTGTTCCTTATGACGGAGGAGGATACAAGGTCATGAGCTGAGGTTTGAGGAGAAGGGGTAGAGTTGTTCATTGTGAAAGGAGGAGAGAGTCAGGAGGGGGCAGGGGGAGGGCATGGTTGAGTCGATGATCTTGAATTTAGTGGGAAACCCTCCAGGTTCATTCATTCTTCTAGGCCATGTTAAGAGGCACTGTACCAGCTGTGTTCATATTGGGTATATGGTAGGCATGACACAGATGCAAATCTGCGTCCTTGTGGGGTGGGTGGAGACAGACATAGCATCCGAATAAGTAAATTACATAGTATGTTAATTATGAGATTAGAAAAACAAGTAGAGGGAAAATCAGGAATGCTAGTGGGGAGCTTGTCATTTAAAAAAATTTTTTTAGAGACAGGGTTTTGCTATGTTTCCCAGGCTAGGTTGCAACTTTTTTTGTTTGTTTGTTTGAGACAGGGTCTCATTTTGTAGCCCAGGCTCACTTCAAAATCGCAATGATCCTCTTGCCCCCACCTCTGAGTGCTGAGATTACAGATGTGTGCCCACGCTTGGCTAGGTTGCAACTTTTAAAAGGGTGGTCACAGCAGGTGCCATGGCACAGGCCTGTAATCCCAGCAATTCAGGAGGCGGGTGCAGGAGGATTGAGAATTTGAGGTCAGAGGCAACCTGTGCAATTTAGCAAGACCTTGTCTTAAAATGAAATATCATTTTTAAAAAGTTTTTTTAAAAAGGAGCTGGGGGTACAGCTCAGTGGTGCACCAGTTGCCTAGCATGCCTGAGGGCCTGGGTTCAACCTTTCAGTGCCAGGGAGAGGGGGAAGGGAGAGGTTTCAACTCTTTCTGTATCTCCACAGCCACAGGGTTCCTGCATAAGGCTGTGGTGAGTGGGGACACCAGTGCTTATCTGGTGGAGGAGATCCAGCTGTTTCCTGACCCGGAACCTGTTCGCAACCTGCAGCTGGCACCCACCCAGGTAGGAGGGGACTAGGTCATGAAATGGTCTTCTGGTGGGGCTGCTGTTGGGATGAAGTTGGGCTGGCTCCTAGGCCAGGGTGCTGGGACTTTACTAGGTGTGGTTGGGGTTCCTGACGCTCTCCATCTCTCTTCCAGGGTGCAGTGTTTGTAGGCTCCTCAGGGGGTGTCTGGAGGGTTCCCCGAGCCAACTGTAGTGTCTACGAGAGCTGTGTGGACTGTATCCTTGCCCGGGATCCTCACTGTGCCTGGGACCCTACCTCACAAGCCTGCTGCCTTCTGTCTTCCCCCAACCTGTGAGTGCCAGTCTTGGATGATGGCAGAAGATGACCTACCAAGACCCTTCTTACCCAGCTTCTGCTACTGTTCTTCCCTTTCCAGGGGCCACTGACAAATTTGCTCCAAGAGTCTACCCCTCCTGTGGTGGATGGGTTCTTCCCAGGATGGCATTTTGTTGGGCAGGTTTTTTTTTTTTTAACTATTATTATTATTATTAAAGACAAGGTGTCAGTCTGTAGCCCAGGCTGGCCTGGAATTTGTGATCCTCCTGCCTCAGCCTCCTGATTGCTGGGATTATAGACATGTGCCACTGTGCCCAGCTGCTAGGCTGTCTTGAAGCTGCTTGATCAGTTGTGAGTTTCCTGTCCCCTCCTCTCCTTCTACTTCCCTCCCCTTCTTCCCACCCTACTTTTATCTGTTTTAAGGATAATTTTTGCTTCCCTTGCCTTCTCAGGAACTCTTGGAAGCAGGACATGGAGCGAGGGAACCCGGAGTGGGCATGTGCCCATGGCCCCATGGGCAGGAGCCACCGGCCTCAGAGCCGCCCTCAACTCAGTGAGTGTGGGGTCAGGGGAAGCGCAAAGGCTCTGGAAGACTTCAGGCAGGGGTGGGCATTCTTGCTCCCATGTCCTTCCCCAGCATCCATCTAGCTTGGGACCTGCAGGCCAGAGCTGGGATGGATCTGGGTCCTGGCTGTAGGGAGGAACAATAGGAATTCAGAGCTAAGGGCCAAGCCGAGATTCAGGTGGACGTGGAAGTTGGTTTTAGAGGTAAGTTTGGAATCCAGACTGGAGACAGAGAAGGGGTAAGCATTAAGTTTGGGAGTTGAATTTTTTTTTTTTGGGTGGTACTTGGGGGTTGAATCCAGGGCCGCGAACATGCTTTGCAAGCGCTCTGCCACTGAGCTGTACCCCTAGCCTGAGTTTGGGAGTTGAAATGGAAGCTGCAGATAAGAAGCTGGGATCTGGCTGTAGGTGAGAGACTCTCTCTTGTCTCCCTTCTTCCCCTATCCCTTAACAATTGTGCCCCTTTCCTTGTCCTCCAGTTAAAGAGGTCCTGGCTGTCCCCAACTCCATCCTGGAGCTCCCCTGCCCCCACGTGTCAGCGCTGGCCTCTTACCACTGGAGTCACCATGAGGTGTCAGTCCCAGAAGGTTCTTCTGCAGTCTACAATGGCTCCCTCTTGCTGCTGCCCCAGGATGGAGTCGGGGGCCTCTACCAGTGTGTGGCCACTGAGAACGGCTACTCATACCCAGTGGTTTCCTACTGGGTGGACAGCCAGGACCAGCCCCTGGCCCTGGATCCTGAACTGGCAGGCATCCCCCGGGAGCGTGTAGAGGTCCCGCTGACCAGGGTTGTTGGCTGGGCTGCCATGACTGCCCAGCGATCCTACTGGCCTCACTTTCTTGTCGTCACTGTCCTCCTCGCCTTAGTGCTCTCAGGAGCCCTCATCATCCTCCTCACCGCCCCTCTGGGAGCACTGCGGGCTCGGGGCAAAGTCCAGGGCTGTGGGACACTGCCCCCCAGGGAGAAAGCCCCGTTGAGCACAGAGCAGCATCTTCAGCCCCCTAAGGAACACAGGACCTCTGCCAGTGATGTGGACGCTGACCAAAACCCCCTAGGCATTGAGGTGGCTTAAACTCAGGACACAGGTTGGGACCATTGAGTAGGGCAGGCACCTGGCCATGCTGGCTGGGGGGCCTGAGGAATGCATCCCTGACTAAGGTGAGCATAGCAGAGAAGACGACCTTCCTGCATGGAAGGAGCCTCTCCTGCCACTCTGTACTACCAGCAGCCCCCGGGGGGCCAGGCATGGGATCCCACTCCCCTGGGGGGACTCCCTTCTGCCAAGCACATAGGCTCTCTGTTGGGGACCTGTCCCCAGATCTGCATCTGTGCTATGACAGGAGGAGCTAGAGAGGATACTTCAGTTTTGGCCATTCTAGGGACCCTCCAGAGACATGCCGCTCCAGGAGACCCTGAAAAGCTGCTGTTCCAGGACCCTGTGGTAATGAACACCAAACATCTAAGTTAAGATGCCACTCCTGGAAACTCTACCCTGAAAGCAGCTGCCACCTTGGACACGAGCCCTCCCCTCTCCCAGGGTCTTGGGTTCTACAGAGAGCTGCTCCCTCATGCGCTCCTTACCAACCACATACCACTGACCCTGGGACATCTTTTCCTAAAGTCTGACCACCTTTTGTCCTGCTGCATTTGGGCAGATTGTTACCCTCCCCATCCTGGATAGAATGGCATGGGTAATCTGAGCCTTTTTCACTCCTTTACCCTGGCTGACCCCTTGACCCCTTTCTTTCCATTTCCCTATGTTCTGAAATTCAGAAAACTGCTTGTCACAATTTATTTTTTATTAAAAAGACAAAGTTTATGACTGGTGCTGTTTTTGTTGGAGCAGAGCATTCTAGCAGAGGATGATCAGGGTGTGTGGGGAGCAGGGAGGAGGACCATGTTTGTGCGGTGCTGTCTGGAACTCCTGACCACCTCCACCACCCTGCCGGATCCTCCAGGCACAGCTCGGGAGCACCTCCCACTTTGCCCCAGTGCCAGCCGCAGGGCAGTGGGGACCAGCCTTAGCCTCAATCTCTGCTGGGTCTGCTAGACAGGCGACACCTCATCCACCACTGGCTGCCTGGCCGCGTCTGCCACCCCTGCTGTCCTCGGCTCTCCCACACTTCTCGTGACTCTAGTTCAGCCTCTCCTCCGCCCCCAGCAGATGGCTTCAAGTCTTGGTAGATGAATTTATAGAAAGACTGTGCAGCCACCCCCATCCTGGCCACAGCCCTCTCAATATCTGACAAACAAGGCTCTATCCACATCCCCACATCACCTTCTCCTCCTCCCCTGTCATGAAGGCACCCAGCCCACTCCAACCCAGGGCCAGCCAGTTGTCAGCACCTCGCCCCATCACGGCTGGGAGTTTGTTCTATAATTTATCTGAGCCTGCCACGCCTGGTGCACATGCCTGTAATCCCAGCACTTCGGAGGCAGAGGAAGGAGGATGCAAGCTTGAGACTAGTCTGGACTTCATAGCAAGTTCCAAGCCAGCCTGGTTACACAGTGAGATGAGGCCCTGTCTCAAAAACAAACAAGAAAAAAGAAAGAAAGAAATGAGAGAAAGAAAAGAAAGAAAGAAAAAGAGAGAGAGAGAAGGAAAAACCTGAGCCCCAGCACAGCCCAGGCCTCATTTTAGCACTCTCTCATCCCACCTGCGGGTGAGCTCTGTATCAAAAAACCAGACAAGCCAAGTGTGGTGGTCACATCTGTAATCCAGTACTCAGAGGCAGAAGCAGGAGGAACAGGAGTTTGAGGCCAACTTGGGCTGCATACTGAGACCCTGTTTCAAAAACAAAACAAATAACAACAACAAAAAAAGAAAGGAAAAACAAAACAAAATATAATAACCCTCCCCTAACTCCTACCTAACTCCATCCATTAATCTTTTCCACACTTGCATCCCCCCCCCCCTCATTGTTTCTCTCTTTCTCTCTCTGGATTTTTTAGAGTTTCACTATGTATCCCAGTCTGGTGGCCTCCAACTCACAATCCTCCTGCCTTTGCAGTGCTGGGATTACTGGCAAGCACTACCATGCCTGGCTCCCATTCTATTTCTCTTTGTTACCACCAAACACCAGAGGAGGTTCATTCTAGCTGTCCCCTACTCCACCATGTTGCCGTGCCCTGGTTCTCTTTAATCCCCTGGGGTCTGGCATATTTCCCCACCTCTTTGCTCAAATGACTGCCTCCAAGATTACCCCCTACCACATTGGACTTGACCTCTGTGTAGCCTTCACACCGTGGCCACCCTGTTCTCACAATTTTCTTCTACTACAAGTTCTTTTTCAGAAACAATTTCATTGGAGCAAAAAAATCTATAAAATTTAGTCTAAGCCATTTTTAAGTGTACAGTTCAGTGTTAACTATATTCACATGGTGTAACAGATCTCTAGAACCTTTTCATCTTGCAAAACTAAAAGGCTGTGCCCATTAAGCAACAAACATACCTCATCCTCCTTCCCCAGGCGCTGGCACCTACCATTCTACTTTTTATTTCTGGGTTTGACTGTTGGAGATCACTCGTGTAAGTGGAATCATACAATATTTGTTCTTTTATGATTGGTTGACTTCACTTAGCATAATGACCTCCAGTTTCACTCTTGTAGCATGTGACAGGATTCTTTTCTTTTTAAAGGTTGAATGATAATCCATTGTATATATACTACATATTCTTTGTCCATTCATCCATAGATAGATATTTGGGTTGCTTCACCTTTGGTTATTGTGAATAATGCTGCTGTGAATACATTGTTGTTAGGTGCCATTGAGTCTGGTCTGACTCATAGCAACCCTATGCACAACAGAACAAAACACTACCCAACACTGTGCCATGCAGATGACCTTCTTATATCTGAGCCCATTATTGGAGCTGTTACATTTCTTCTCACTTTGAGTCATGCCACATCAGCAAAAGGAGGTCCCAGAGGTTTTAACTCCATTGTTTTCATTAAAGTCAACTCTACTTTGAGCAGGGCTGGGATTTAGCTCAATTGGCAGAGCGCCACTCTGCAGTCTCTGAGGTCCCTAGATTGATTCCCAGCACCACAAAAATGGGAGAAGGACATGGCATTCCACTCCTGAGGCAATCCTGAAGCAATCAGGCATTGAAAACCCTATGAGTCGCTATGAGTCTGACATGACTGAATGGCACCTAACAACAACAAACTTAAGCAGGCAATTCTTCCCCAGTCATTTCTTGAATGCCTTCCAGCCTGGGGGGTTTATTTTCTAGCACTATATTTGGCAGTGCTTCTCTACTATTCATAAGATTTTCAATAGCTAATTGTTTCAGGAGTGGGTTGCCGGGTCCTTCTCTCTACTCTATTTCAGTTTGGAAACTCAGCTGAAACCTATCCACCATGGGTGACTATGCTAGTATCTGAAATACTTTCAGCATCACAGCAACATGCAAGCCCCCACAGCACAATAAGCTGACAGACATGGGAGCTATGAACATAGGTGTACAAATATCTCTTCCAGATCCCGTCTATTATGGCTTCTTATTAGAGCTATTTGGTGTCTCTAGTTCTTTCTTTCCCCACTGCTGGCTTCTTTTCTTCCTCCCACATTGCAGTTTTATCTGAAGGCCCAGCCTTCACCAATCCAAGCACCCTTTCCCAGCTTCTTGTCTTACTGTTCCTCTGATGACTGCATGCCTCTAGCATGGGGCTGTAGAAAGGACACTGGGACACTGGACCAGGATTGGGATCCCAGGGACCTCAATGCTGTTAATTGATTTCATGTCTGCACCTTAGTTTCTTCAACTGTTGGATGAAAGAAACAGGCAGAGAGCCCTGCCTTTTTTTTTTTTTTTTTTTTTTTTTTTTTTTTTTTTTTTTTGCAGTACTGGGGGTTGAACCCAGAGCCTCACGCCTGCATGCTTTGTAAGTGCTGGACCACTGAGCCATGCCCCCAGCCTTTTTTTTTTTCCCCCCACTTTTTGAGACAGTGTGTTGCTAAGTTACCCAGACTGCCTCTGGTCTTAAACTTGTGATCCTCCTGTCTCTGCCTCCCGAGCCGCTGGGATTACAGGTGTGCGCCACTGTGCCCAGTGCTAGCCCTGCCTTCTTTAAAGCATCATGGTTCCCACCCTGCCACCTACTTAGCTCCAAAGCTGAGCTTTCTCTTGTGCTCTGGCCAATCCTATTGGACATCTTTATCCAAGTCATCCAGAGGCTGCTTGATGGTCAATTCTAGATCCACTTGACTGGATTAAGGAATACCAAGGAACCTGATAAAGCATTACTTCTGGGTGTGTCTGTGGGGGCGTTTCTAGAGGCAATTGATGTGTGAGTCAGTAGACTCAGTGAGGAAGATCATGTTCGGTGTGGGCGGGCACTATCCAATCAGCTGAGGATGGGATAGAACAAAAAATGCACAGAAAAAGATGTCCTCTTTCCTGGAGCTGAGACACTCTCCTCCCCCTGCATTTGGACATAGACCTCCAACTTCTCCAGCCTTGAGACTCCAGAACTCACACTAGTGGCCCCAGGTCTCAGGCCTTTGGCCTCGGACTGAGAGTCACAAAATTAGCATCCTTCATCCTGAAACTTTAGGACTTGGACTGAGCCATGCTACCAACATCCAGGGTGTCAAGCTTGCAGATGGCCTGCCACAGGACTTCTCAGCCTCCAAAGTCATGTGAGTAAATACCTATAATAAATCCCCTCTCATCTATCTGTCTGCGGTACTGAGATTTAGCTCAGTTGGTAGAGCACTGCTCTGCAGTCTCTGAGGTCCCGAGTTCGATTCCCAGCACTGCAAAAATGGGAGAAGGATGTGGCAACCCACTCCCAAGGCAATCCCGAAACAATATGCCATTGAAAACCCTATGAGGGTCACTATGAGTGGGACACGACTCAATGGCACCCAACAACAACAACATCTATCTGTCTATCTATCTATCTGTCATCTATCTATCTATCATCTCCACTCATATTGGTTTTGTCTGTCAGGAAAATCCCAACCCTTGCCAACAGTTGCTATTTTCCTATTTTATGGTTTTCTTTTTTTTCCCCATACACACACACACACACACACACACACACACACACACACACTTGGGAGTTGAACCCAGGGCCTTGCACATACTTTGCAAGCACTCTGCCACTAAACTGCACCCTCAGCCAATTTCTAATTTTTTATCTTGACATAGGGTCTTGCTAATTTGCAAGTGTCTCTTGGCCTTGAACTCGAGATCCTCCTGCCTGTACCTCCCTCATTGCTGGGATTGCAGGTGTGCACCACCTAACCAGGCCCTATAGTAGCCATCTTCATAGGGGTAGTTTTGAATTGCATGTCCCTGATAACTAGTGATTTTGAGGATCTTTTCATGAGTTTATTGGCCATTTGTATATCTTCTTTGGAGAAATGTCTATTCAGATACTTTGCCTGCTGTTGAATCAGGTTTCTTATTTTCCTATTGAGTTTCAGGAGTCCTCTATATGCTGACAATTCCTCCATCTAACACTGGGCCTCTCTGGTCTCTGGTCACAGAGCTGTTCCTTACTTTCCTATGTTTCTGGCCACTGCTTCTCAGTTTCCTTCAAGCACTCTTCTTATCACTCTTTAAGATTTCCCATCGACAATGTCTTCCATGGCTATTACTTCAAAATCAATTTCTACCTTTTATTTTATCCTTGTTTGTTTGAGACAGGGTCTCACTATGTAGCCCAGGCTACTCCCAGCTCTTAAGGAAGGATGCCCATGCACTCATTCAGCAAGTGTGTACTTGATACCACTCTGGTTCAGAATCTGGACTACACAGCTGGGAGACACTTGACCTAGCACTGCTTCCTTCCCCCTCAGGGTTTACAATCCAGCAACAGGGATGGAAGGCAACAACCAGAGCCAGGGTGGGATTGGCTGAGGGAAATAGACATTATGAGGGCCAGTGTATTGCTAGCTCAGGCTCCTACCTCCCCTCTGTCTACTGGTTACTTCTACGTGGACACACTACAGACATTTCTAATGCAACCCGCCCTGGACTGAATTTTTCATCCCCTTCAAACCTGCTCCCCACCCTGTAATCCCTATGCTAGTTAATCACACTGCAATGTAGAACCTCAGGATGCACCCTACATGTCTTATCCTGTCCCATCCACATTTAGAGGGCCACCACCTCTTCCTGGAATTCCTCAGCATCTCTCCCTCCTGCTAGGCCCAAACTGGCCCACCAGAACAATCGGAGCAGACCCCTAACCAGTCTCTGTTGCCTTCTCCTCCTGCCATTCATTCTCCCTCGGGGTCAAGGGGAGCTTTGTAAACATAAATTCTGGCTCAGACTCCACATAGCGTTCCATTAAGTTCCAAATAGAAGTTAAAGCCCTTTGGAATGGTGTTCCTTGCCTCCAACTCCTCTATACATGCCTGGCAGTGTCCAAACCCTCTATGCAGTTTCACAGAAACCTTCAATGAGTGTCCAGAACTGTTCCTTGGTGACACAGACAGAGAAGAGTAGACGGCCTGCATTAAGGAATGACCAATGAAATTCCTTTGGGCATGCTACTTCTTCCACCTAGGACATCATCCTCTGTGGATCTTTCTCTAATGTCCCAAATGGAGTTAGTGCCCTATGTGTGTGGTTGTTGTTAGGTGCTGTTGAGTCAGGTCTGACTCATAGTGATCCTCATAGGATTTTCAATCGCTGATTTTTTCAGGATTGCTTTGGGAGTGGATTGCCACATCCTTCTCCCATTTTCCTGGTGCTGGTATTCGAACCCAGGGCCTCAGAAAGCATAGAGCAGTACTCTACCAACTGAGCTAAACCTCAGCCCCATGCGCCCTGGGGCATAATCTTTTTCATACTATGCTACCTCATCACCACGTTTGTGTGCTGGGAATTCTGTAGGCTCTTTTTCAATGCTGAAATCCATTCATTTATTCAACAAATATTTACTGGGTGTTTATGATGTGACAGGCACTGTTAAGTGCTAGGGACACATCAATGAACAAAACAGACACCATTCTTGTCTTTATGAAGCATATATTCTACTATAAAAAATAGCATATATAAATAAAATACTGTTCAATTGAATTAGGCCGGAGGATGCCTCCTACTGGAAGCCTTTTTTACAACAGACTGCAACCCTACTTAATAGAAATAGCTGAGTCTTAATCACAGAAATTGAGCTTTAGCCAATTATAAGCAGCCAGCTGATTCAAATAAGGCAAAACCCAGAGCTGTAACCAATGCAGCTATCTGTATATATCATTCCCATTTTCTGTTCATAAATCTTGTCTGACTACATCTCTGCCCCAGAGTTCTTTGAACCTATTCTGATTCTGAGGACTGTCTGATACTAGGATCAAACCCAATTAAGATCTTTAAACTAAATTTGTTGTAATTTTGTCTCTTGACAATAGGTAAATACATCGAATGGTGATGTGTTATGGAAAAAGAATCGGACACAGCGGTGCACACCTGTAATCTCAGTGACTCAAGAGGCAGAGGCAGGAGGATCACAGGTTCAAGGCCATAGCCAGCCTGCATAACTTAGTGAGACTCTGACTCAAACTAAAACTAAAAAATGGGCTACGAGGTGCAGCCCAGTGGTAGAACCCTTGCAAAATACATGTGAGGCACTGGATTCAACCTCCAAGTACCTCAATAAATAAATAAATAAATAATAACATTTAAAAAAATTAACCATCACACTAAGATTGAAATGTTTATTAGATATTTTGAGGCAGTTGTCAGTACAAGTCTGGAGTTCAGGAGGAAGATCCATCCTTGAGCTATCAATTTTTTTTGAGGGGGGAAAGATTTTGGCTTATGGTTTCAGTCCATGGCTGCTTGGCTCCATCTTATGTACCTGTGGCTAGGCAGAACATCATGGTGTGGCGCACATGGCAGAGTAAAGCTGGCAACCTCATGGTGGCTGGGAAGCAAAAAGAATGACAGATTTATTTCTTTATTGTACTAAAGTGCACATATCATAAAATAAACTATTAATGGATTTTAGTACGTTCACAGTATTGTGCAACAATTTCCACTATCAATTCTAGAACATTCTTATAACCTGAAAAGGAAATCCTGTATTCATTAGTTAGTCACTCCCCATTCTCTCCCAGCCCCTGGCAACCGCTTATCCACTAATCTGCTTTCTGTCCTTTTTTTTTTTTTTTTTTTTGGTACGGGGAGTTGAACCCATGGCCTTGTTCATGGTTTGCAAGCACTCTACCACAGAGCTGCATTCAGGCAATTTTTCCCTTCTTATTTTGGGATGAGGTATCACTAATTTCTGCAGGCTATCTCTAGCCTCAAATTTGTGATTCTCCTTCCTCTGCCTCCTGAGTTGCTGGGATTACAGATGTGTGCCATTGCACCCACCTTTTTTTTTTTTTTTTAAAGACATGGTCTCACAGGCTGGCCTGAAATTCTCTATGTAGTCTAGGTTAGCTTCAAAATCTCAATCCTCCTGCGTCTGCCTCCTGAGTGCTGGAATTACAAGCATGTGCCACAATACCTGGCTGCTTTCTGCTGCTTTCTGTCTAAACAGATTTAATAACAACAATGCTAATTTTGTGTTTGTTTAGCTTATCGCAGAACTACTGAACTGTTTTCCATAGCAGCTGTACCATTTTATATTCTCACCAGCAATGTTCTAGGGTTCTAATTTTTCCACATCCTTACCAATACTTACTATTTTCTGTTTATTTGTTTGTTTTAATGTTAGCCATCCCAGCAACTGTGAAATGGAATCTGACTTGGTTTTCATTTGCATTGCTGTAATGACTAAAGTCATTACATTAGTAATGGTCAAGTTATTTGCCTCTGTGTGTGTGTGTGTGTGTGTGTGTGTGTGTGTGTGTAGTGCTGGGGTAGAACCCAAGCCCTGTCATATGCTAGGCAAGTGCTCTATCACTAAGCTACACCCCTAGCCCTGTTAGCCCATTTTAAAATTAGTTTGCTTGTTTTTTTGTTGTTGTTATTGACTTATAGAGACATGGATTTTGAAACCTTTGAAAACCTGCTTTAAAAACAACAAGGACTCTACAAACAAAACAAAACAAAACAAAACAGAAACTACTAGAATTAATAATCACATTTAGCAAAGCTGCAAATACAAAAACCAACATACAAAACCCAGTAGTATTGCTATATGCCAATCAATAGTGAGTTATCTTAAGTAGAAATCAAGAAAGTGACCCCATTTACAATAGTTACAGGGGGGTAGGGGTATGGCTCACTAGTAGAGAACTTACCTAGTATGTGTGGCCCTGGGTTTAATGCCCAACAGTGTGCGTACACACACACACACACACACACACACACACACACACACACACACAAACACACATCATAAAAGTCCTGGAAGACTGTCCTAATGCATTCTGGATTCCGGAGGCTGAGCACCACAAAAACAAGCAAACAAAACAAAACAAAAAAATCAAGTCCATACTACCAAAAGTGATCTACGGTTTAACGCAATCCTTATCAAAATACCAATGATGTTCTGCATAGAGATGTCACCTGAGGTGCAGCAGAGAGAAGCAGCTCAGTGTCATCACCTAGCCTGACAAGTTCCTCTAGTTGGGACTTCTACTCAGGTTAAGGTGGGTCCTTGGCTTTGTTGCAGAAAATAATTTCAGGATGAGTCAGACAGAGTGACACAAAGTTACAGAGTAAGTACATGGCTTAGAATCAGTGCAGGTGCTTGGAAAGAAATTGAAATAGGCATAGAAGACATGAATGTGGGCTTCTTAAGAGAGGAAAGAAGGATGTGGGCATGTGCTCCCTTCAGTTTCATTTAACCTAGGGCACAGGCCATGTGGTGTCGGTCCTGATTGCTCATATCTGGGCACCTAGTGATTTGATTCTCAAATTCCACCTATCAAGCCCTCTGTCATGGATTAGGGAGGCGCCAAAAAGAGAGGAAGAAGTTCCATTGTTTAGGTTTCTCTATTGGAGGAACTTCCATTTAGTAAAATGAGATCATAAGGCCATTCAGGAAGCACATGGTATAGATTTACAGATAAGAGTCATGAGGGAATTTCTTGCCCATGTCTCAAAGAAGCACAGAATTAGAGGGGAAAGCAAGGTAAAACTTAAAGGTTACATATATTTTGATCCCAAGCATGGTTTATTGCTATCTTAACATGTTCATTAAAACTTTTCCTCAAAACAGCCAGGCACTGTGGCCCATACCTGTAATCCCAGCAACTTGTGAGGTGGAGGCAGGAAGATCATCAGTTGGAGACCAGAGGCAGCCTGTGTAACTTGGCGAGACCCCCATTTCAGATAAAAAGTAAAAAATAGACTGAGGAGAGCAGCTCAGTTATGGCACTTGCAAAGCTTGAATGAGGCCCTGTGTTCAAAAAAATATTTCTCAAAATAATCTGTCTATGCAGTCCTCACAGCAGTTTTCTTGGTTAGCTATGAGGCAGTATAGAAAGACAGGGAAAATTTTGGAGACAAGGGCAGGGAAGAGCCTTCATCCTGGGATCTGGTTTGAGTCTCACTGTTAGCAACAGTTTGGCAGAGAAAAGCAGCTCAGCATTGCCTTCTAGCCTGAGGAGTTCTCTAGTGGGGACCTCTACTCGGGTTAAGCCAGGTCCTTGGCTTCATCACAGAAAAGAATTTCAGGATCAGTCAGAGAGTGAAACAAAGCTAGTTTAATGGTATACGTTTAAGACATACATGCAGGACTCTTAGAAGGAAAGATAAGCCCTTAGAGGTCTTTACAATGCGTGCGTGTGTGCGTGTGTGTGTATGCACATATATATGTGTGTATATATGTACTGGTGCACATATACATATGTATATACATATATATATACATATACATATATATACACATATACATACACATATACACATATACACATATACACATATACATACACACACACACACACACACGTCTTTATAAGATGTGTTTGGGGAGGTGTCATAAGGTGGATTTACAGAAAGGTGTCACAAGGGAGTTGTCTGGGCATAAGCATAGCCCCTAATCCCATTTGTGAGATTAGGTTACACTCAAATTTCATGTAGCCATAGCCCCCTGGCATCCAATCTCGTCAGATCTCAGAAGCTAAGCAGGGTCAGGCCCTGTTAGTACTTGGATGGGAGACTGCCTGGGAATATCGGGTGCTGTACTTGGGAGAAGAACCAAGCAGCCTGCGTCCCAAACAATAAACCGTGGAAAACCCTGTGAATAGCGAAGTACTGACATAGGCCAGGTATGGCACACTGTCAGGTAGTGTTTCTGTTGTACATGAGGTGGCTATGAATTGGACCCGACTTGACAGCACCTAATAAGAACAGGTGTCATGTATTTTGACCCTAGGCATAGCTTATTGCTGTTTTAACATTTTTATTGCTATGTCACAAAAAAAGAATTTTAGGACAAGTCAGTAAGGGAGTGAAGCAGGTTGAAGTTTATTAGGTAAAGGAAAGGGATAGTACATGCTTTGGAGCGATCATGGGGGTCTAGAGAGAGAGAGGCACCCCTAGGTGGCTTCACAATGGGTATATGTATGATTTGAGGCTTTTGAATTTACATTGCTCAACAGGGTCCCAGCAGGTATCTGGTATAGATTTACAGATTGAAAAAGCATTGTCAAACTGCCTAGATTGGGACAGTGGAGGAAATTCCTACTATATATAGTCACTAGGAAATTACCTGGGCTGGGATTTAGCTCAGTTGGTAGAGTGCTGCGCTGTAGTCTCTGAGGTCCCAAGTTCAATTCCCAGCACCACAAAAATGGGAGAAGGACCTGGCAATCCACTCCCAAGGCAATCCTGAAACAGTCAGCCATTGAAAACTCTATGAGGGTCACTATGAGTTGGATACCGACTCGATGGCACCTAACAACAACAACAACAGGAAATTACCTAGGTTTGTTAACTAGGAAATTACCTAGGTTTGTTGACTTAATTATAGTTCATAATCAGATTTGGTGAGATTCTCAGGGAAGCATTGATTTCTGTAGTCCCCACAGCAGCCTTTCTCTTCTGGTTATGCTGCAGTTCTCATTTGATAAGACTCAGATGAGATCCTGGCCTGAAAAAGTCCTTTCCTTCCCATGTCCCCCAAATTTTCCCTGTCTTTTTATCCTACATCACGAAGAGACATTATTTCAAGAAATTTTAAATGAAACTGTTAAGATGGCTATGCTTGGAGTTAAAATATATGTGACCTTTGAGTTTAACCTTGCTTTCCCCTTTAATTCCGTGCTTCCTTGAGACCTTTCAAACAGGATTATGGGTCTTATTTGCAGTCAGGACATGCCAAGCAGCTCTCTTGTGACTCTTTTCTTATCTATAAACCTGTGGTACATGCTTATAATCCCATCAACTTGGGAGGATGAGGCAGGAGGATCACAAGTTCAAGGTCAGAAGCAGCCTTTGCAATTTAATGAAATTCTGTGTAAAAAAAACAGACCTAAGGTGTGGCTCAGTAGTAGAACACTTGCTTTTTTTTTTTTTTTTTTTTTTGTGGTACTGGGGGTTGAACCCAGGGCCTTGTACCTGCATGCTTTGCAAGTACTGGACCACTGAGCTGCGCGCCCCCCAGCCCTTTTTTTTTTTTTTTTCACTTTTTTGAGACAGCATCTCGTTAAATTCCACAAACTGCCTGTGGTCTTGAACTTGGGATCTTCCCGTCTCCACCCTCAAGAGGCTGAGATTACAGGCGTGTGCCACCGTGCAGGCGCAGTGGTAGAACACTTGCATAGCATGTATGAGGCCTTTGGTTCAACTCTATAGTACTGAAAAAACAAACAAAGACTAGGCTATTATCAAAAAGACAAAAGATAGGGGATGTGGCTCAGTTGTAAAGCTCTTGCACCTTCCTAGTGTGTACAGACTCAATCACCAGCACTGGGTGCTGGTGGGACAGAGACAAAAGAGAATAAGTGCTAGTGAGGATAAAGAGAAAATGGAGCCCTTCCACATTATTTGACATGTAAATTAATACAGCCATTATGGAAAATAGTATGGAGTACGTTCCAAAAATTGAACATAGAACTACCATATGATCCAGGAAATCTACTACTGGGGTATATATCCAAGGAAAATGAAATCAGTATGTCAGAGACATATCTGCACTTCCATGTTTATTACCACACTATTCACAACGGCCAAGAAATTGAAACAACCTAAGTGTCCATCAAGTTATGAATGGATAATGAAAATGTGGTACATATCCACCATGGAATACTGTATAGGCATAAAAATACTATACAGGCATTTATGACAACATGGATGGAGCTGGAGATTATTACATTAAGTGAAATAAGTCAGGCACAGAAAGATAAGTACTGTGTGATCTCACTTGTGTGGAATATAAAAAAATTGATCTCCTTGAGAACAGAATGATGGTTACCAGAGGGTGGGGAAAGTTGCCAGGAGGGAGAGATGGGGAAAGATTGATCAATGTGTACGAAGTTACAGTTAAGTAGGAGTTAAGAAATTCTGGTGTGCTATTGCACACTAAGGTGACTACAGATAACAATGATATACTGTACATTCTAATAAGCTAGAAGAAAGTTTTTTGTTACCCCTTAAATATGTTCTATTTTTATGTTTTTGTGTATCAATAAAACTGAAAACTACAACAACAAAAAAAGAAATACTGGAAGTATGGGATAAATAAAAATTTTAAATCTATATATAGGCAAAACCAGTTTCAGGGCTGGATAAGATCTTTAATGTCATTTTCTCCACCTCCAGGATGTCCCCCTTTCCTTTTTCTTTGAGCTCTCGAACCTTAAAATTGATTATCTAACTTCAGCCCTTCCTTTTGCACTTTGACCTCTATTGTTTTGGCTCTATGAGAAAAGCCACACAAAAATTAAACATTTGGCTTTTTCCCCCGGTGCTACCGGTGGTATCGAACCCTAAAGATTATATTTGAACATAAAGATTCCAATAATTCCCGAAACATAAAGTGATCCATTTCACAAATGAAAGAGTCCAAGCAGAACACTGACACACTGTAGAGCTGAGGGCATATAGAAGCTAAAGAAGGCGGGACTCCTGCCCTAATCCAAGATGGTTATCAGGACCGCCCATTCTCCATCTTAGGGGAGGTTCAAAGACTCGGAAAGCCATTGGAAGTTCTTAGGGGGCGGGAATGACAGAGTCCCAGTTTCCGGTTCCGGCAGCACCGGGATCCCGGTCGAGATGGAGGAAGATGCGACCCGGGGCTGGCAGTCGCAGGGAACGGAGGGGAGAGCGGGGGTTGCGGCCTAGAGGTCCCGGCTTGCGGTTCACCTCAAACGCGGTGGAACCGCCAGGGTCTGAGAAGGTAAGAAACCACCGTCCTACCTGTGCCTGAGAGGTAAGAGGTACCTGAGGGCTGAGGTGTCTGAGGACTGGGACTTGTCAAAGAGGCAGCCGATGTCTGCGATGTCGAGCTGAATGCCATGGGAGCCCGCCATACACTTTTGAGAATGAATGACAAGTCCGGCAAGGCATCTTTTCCTGACGGAGGAGCATGAGATTCTCTGACAGCGAAAGAAGCATGGCGAGAGACATGTCGGAGGACCCAGAGTTTGCCGTGCAGGGGGGCAGACCAAAGCTGCATTAAGGAGGGTTTCACGTGGAGTATGGGGAGAGGATTGTCATGTGGTGTCTGTGATGAGGGATCACGTGGATACCTATGGAAGACCAAGGAATGCTGGATGGGAATCCCACCATGTCAGAGGGAGGAGATTATCTTTGAGGCATAGGAGACATCTCTGGAGACCTCGCCTAGGGAAATGTATGTTCAGTAGGACAGGTGGGCATCAGGGCACATACATATATTCAGGTTCTGTGGTAGATAGCTCCCAAGATGCAGAGTCTTGATGTAGATGCAATAGGACAGAAAGACGAGAGGGTGCTGGTCTCTAATCTTGTTTCCATCTGAGAACTGGGAAGCCCTGGGTTTCTTGTTGGGAGTTGAAGGTGATTTGATTTGCTGGGAGTGGTCGGCTGAAAAGATTGGAATGGACTAATTGGTTGTCATTGTACTCAGTTATAGTGAAAAGTTAGGATGGAGTCAGAGGGCTCCTAACCTAGTTGTAATGGTCCTGGACTCCTAGAATAGTTGTTATAATGCTTTTAATACTGACAATTGCTAATATTGAAGCCAATACTTCCCAAACTTTGATATGCATATAAATTACATAGGGACCTTGTTTTAGCTGTTGTTCAGCAGGTCTAAGGTTCACCCTGAAATTCTATATTTCTTTTCCTTTTTCCTGTTTTTTTCTCCTCCTCCTCCTCCTCCTCCTCCTCCTCCTCTTCCTCCTCTTCCTCCTCTTGCTCCTCCTCCTTCTCCTCCTCCTTCTCCTCCTCCTCCCCTCTCCCCTCTCCCCTCTCCCCTCTCCCCTCTCCCTTCTCCCTTCTCCCTTCTCCCTTCTTTTCTTTTTAAGACAAGGTCTCGCTTTGTAGCCCAGGCTGACCTAGTCATCTGGATAGCCCAGGCTGGCTTCAAAAATTGTGTGCTTCCTGCCTCAGCCTCCTGAGTACTGGGATTACAGGTGTGCACCAGTACACCTAGCTTTGACATTTTATATTTCTAACCAACTCGCAGGTGATGCCCATGTTGCTAGTCTGTGGACCATGCTAAGTGTCAAGGATGTAGAGCACTGCGGTGCAATAGAACTTTCTGCAGTAAGGCAAATGCTTTATTGTTAACAAAATGCTTTCACAAATATTAGCTGCTGCTGCTGCTTCTTCTTCTTTTTTTTTTTTTTTTTTTGGTGGTACTGGGGGTTGAACTCAGGACCTGGTGCTTGCATGCTTTGCAAGTGCTGTACCACTGATCTGCACCCCCAGACCATTTTTTTTACTTTTTGAGCCAGGGTCTCGCTAAATTACTCAGGCTGCCTCTGGTCTTGAGCTTGCAATCCTCGTGCCTCTGCCTCCCTAGTTGCTGGGATTACAGGTGTGCACCACCGCGCCTGGCTTCACTGAGCAGTTTTAAAGGTGGAAGAAAATCTGGAATTGGAGTGATGCACACAAATAAGGGCTGAAAGTGCCATGAAGTTGAAATGGCTGTATTGGGAGAAGGGAAGGCTGAAGGAAGTTTGCATACAGATATCTGCAAAGAGGATTTTCCAGAGGTAAAACAAGAGGAACTGGTTTTGATATTTCAGCGGGAAGTTTGGACATTATATAATAATAAGCAGGTTGAGATCCCCTTTTCAGAGGGGTAGTGAGGGATGCAGTGCCCTTTTACCATTCTACTGTAGTGGCTTATCCTTTAAGGCATGACCCTTAGCAGCTTCTCCTGTTACCATGTTGACAGTAGGAGTTACCTGCCTTGAAGTATCCTTGCTCCTTTCTGGGAATTTAAAATAGATTGGCGCTTGTGAGAGATGGAAGCAAGGAGGGGAATGGGGCAATGGGTCTTGCCTTAAGATTTCTCATCAGGAGATGCTGGTACTTGTTGATTCAGCTTGACAAGTTGAGAAGGCACTCACAAAACCAGGTCCTGGAATAGTCCTTCGTTGCTCTACCCTTCTGCCCTGCATAGCATGCAGTTTGTACATGCTTAGCAGGAAGCCCTCCTCTTGAGCCCTGCTGTATTTGTCCTGTGACAATGTACTGCTCAGCCACTAGACTCAGTCACTCTACAAGTACACTGGGAAAGCAGAGGCAGGACTTACTTTCTCTGGAACAAAGAAGTCCCTGGCTATGTGCATAGCCAGGAACTAATTTTATGCTTAACCCTTGAGTGACCTGTAGTTACAAGGGCATTAACTCTGCCTCCTATGGGTGGGAATGACTTGGTTTTAAATTGAACAGAGTGATTTGTGTTGGAATCCTCAACTCCCATGGGGCAGAAGGCATGGCAGAACAGAGGAGAAATCTTGGCTTCTATCCCGCTTTCACCACTGACCAACTGCGTGAGTTTGCCTGTTACATTAACCTATCCAACCCTCCATTTCCTCATTTTATAGGAAGTGTTTAACTGTATACAGGTTAAGTTGTAAGGACTGTATGAGCCAGCAGGTATTCAGTAAATCCTAGTGTTTCCCTATATGTCCTCACCTCTTGGTGGTGTTGGGAACATGATCTTGAGACCCTGGGTGCTGAACACCCTGGGGAAGGACAGACAGTGACTACCTTCTCTTGAAGGGCTCAGAACAGATTGCCCTTCTGGACTTGGTGGGTATCACAGGCTGAGGCTGGGGAGGGAGGGCTGCCTCTGCCTACAGTAGTGGCACGTCAGTGTGCTAGGGTCCTCCTGCCTGCAGAGCCCACCTCTAGCTCCTCTCCCACAATCTGTGTTTTCCATTCTGGTCAATCCAGTTGTCTTCTGTTTTCTCATTTCCAAGCCATTGTTCTCTGCCTTTTACTGCAGTTGTCTTCCTTCACAGAACTGCTTTGGCCTCTAGGCAGCCTATTTTAGTTCCTTGTACCTGACCCATGCCTCAGTGCTCAGGTACTTGATTTGTCCTGTGAGTAGCCCACAATTTTTTTTTTTTTTTTTTTTTTTTTGGTGGTACTGTGTAGGTTGAACCCAGGGCCTCGTGCTTGCATGCTCTGCAAGTGCTGGATCACTGAGCTGCACCATCAGCCTATTTTTTTTTACTTTTTGAGACAGGGTCTCGCTAAATTATGCAGACTGCCTCTGGTCTCCAACTTGCGATCCTCTTGCCTCCGCCTTCCGAGCTGCTGGGATTATAGGTGTGCACCACCACACCCGGCAGTAGCCCACACTTTCATGAAAGTGGTACAGTTCAGCTCAGGCATTCCAAAAAAGCCAACCTTGCTTCCCTACTGACTTCTGTGGTAAACCAAGAGCAGTTTGCATGGAACAAAAGCTGCCTGGGTTTGAGTTGGGGCCTTTGGAGAAGGTTGTTGAAGATGGACTCGGATTGGATACATCATGTGAGGTTTGCCACCAGATCTGCTTGTGTGGAACATTTCAGCCTTCTAAAGTCATTGCTGTGAGGTAGCTGCTTCCTTTCCCAGCCCTTAGGGATTTAACTTCCCATTTTCCCTGTCTGGTGAAAACTTCCAATATCCTACAGAACAGGAGTGGGCCACACTGGAGCGCATGGCATTACCATTAAGTATATGTCCAATAAATGATGTCCTCTGGTTTCACATTTCCTAAATTAGAAGATTTTTGTTTGTTTGTTTTGTTTTAAAGATAGGGTCTCAAGCCGGGCGTGGTGGTGCATGCCTGTAATTCCAATGGCTGGGAGGCGGAGGCAGTGGGACCTCAAGTTCAAGACTAGAGGCAGTCTGCGTAACTTAGCGAGACCCTGTCTCAAAAAAAGTAAAAAAGGGGCCAAGGGTGCAGCTCAGTGGTCCAGCACTTGCAGAGCATGTAAGCGCGAGGCCCTGGGTTCAAACCCCAGTACCACAAAAAAAAAAAAAAAAAAAAAAGATAGGGTCTCACTATGTGGCCCAGGGTGGCCTCCTGGTTGGTGGGGTTACCAGTGTGTACCATCATTCTGGCCACAAAGCTCCTGATTTTATGCAATTACTGCATTAGTAAGCTTATAAATTTTGTTTGAAATTCTAGGCAATGGATGACCTTAATCTGTAGGCCATATGCACATTAATTTGCCCTGGTTTCTTTCCCTTCATATCATATCTATTCTCCCGAGGGGTCTGGTGTGTCCTTGAACAGATGGTGAGTTTCTTGAAGTCCGAATCTGCTTTCTCTGGCACTTCTCTTCCTTTATTCTCTAGGATGAGGTTGTGGTCTGTATCCTTTGAATTGACAGGACAGGGTCAAATACATCTACTCTGTAGTTCTCCAGGATCTTTAGGGACACTAGCTCTCAGGTGGTTCTTATCTCTTTCTGGAGTGAGTTATCTAATAACCAAAGAGGACTTTGACCTTTGGTCTGTTCCTGACTTTCTGACTCCTTTCCCTGGAGAGTGGGGAGGTGATAGGGGGTGCCTTGTGGTAAGAAAATCCCACTCTCCCTCTTTGTAACACTTCTGTTACAGGCTGGAGAAAATGTAAAGTGTAGTGAGAGTAGGTCCAGGAGTACAGAACGACCAGCTTGGGAAACCAGAAATAAAATGAGTCAGGTGGTAAATGGCTGGAAGAGGCACCCTACTAGGGATGAAAGGCCAAAGGTGGTGTCTCCTGTGTGAGTCCAGGGGCATCAGAAATGGAGCACTCCCTTCAGCCTTCAAGAACCTCTTAAATGTCACTTAGTGACACCCCATTATCCCAGTTAAAGGCCTTGCACCCTGCCAGGTGGTTGGTTTGTCCACAGCATGCTGAGCTCTGCCTAGGTGAAACAGAGAAGAATGGTCCCTGCCTGGGACTGTGACACCACAGCCCAGGCAGACAGAGTTCAGAATGGACAATGCTGTAAGCTGGAGTAGGGAGCTGAGGTGGGAGCAGAGCCAGAGAAGTCACTGTGGTAAGGAATGATTTCTGGAGGAGGGAACCTGACGTGGGAAGAGACTGGTCAAGGACACAGAAGCGGGCAGGAAGGGATACTGATCTGCAAAGTGTGAGAACAGGCAGAACCAGGTTAGGTGAACTCTGAGCTCTGGGGCCCCCAGAGATGAAGACTGAGAAGGGGGCTTCAGAGCCGGGGTAGAAGGAAAAACCACAAAATTCTGATCTCCTTCCTCACATCCCTCCACCCTACTCAAATCCCAGGTCTTCCGGCATAATGGAGGATAAACGCAACATCCAGATCATCGAGTGGGAACACCTGGACAAGAAGAAGTTCTATGTGTTTGGTGTGGCAATGACAATGATGATCCGTGTCAGTGTGTACCCATTTACCCTTATCCGCACCCGGCTGCAGGTTCAGAAGGGAAGGAGCCTCTACCATGGGACTTTTGATGCCTTCATCAAGATCCTACGAACAGATGGTGTGACTGGTCTCTATCGGGGGTTCCTGGTCAACACCTTCACACTCATCTCTGGCCAGTGCTATGTCACCACTTATGAGCTCACTCGGAAATTTGTAGCTGACTACAGCCAGAGCAACACAGTCAAATCACTGGTGGCTGGTGGCTCGGCCTCCCTTGTGGCCCAGAGCATCACAGTGCCCATTGATGTAGTCTCCCAGCACCTGATGATGCAACGCAAGGGTGAGAAAATTGGCCGCTTCCAGGTGCGTGGGAACCCAGAGGGACATGGGATAGTTGCCTTTGGCCAAACTAAAGACATCATCAGGCAGATCCTGCAGGCTGATGGTCTTCGTGGCTTCTACCGAGGCTATGTGGCTTCACTGCTTACCTATATCCCGAACAGTGCTGTGTGGTGGCCCTTTTATCACTTCTATGCAGGTAAGCAGGGCCAGGAGAGCCGAGGAGGAAGGTGGGTTTACTGAGGGAGCTGGGATATTGCTCTGTGCATTGGGGAGTGGAGATGAGATTTAACTGGGGAATGGGCTATTCATTCAGCCAGCATTTGAGTCCAGAAGTATTCAAAGGGGAATAAGACATGGTTCTTCTCTTCAAGGACCATATATAGTGAGGGGGAATCAGACAATAAAGTAGATGAATATAGAACAGTGCATAGTATATGTTCTGAGTACACTGGAATGAACTTGGGTTAGCAGAATATTGGCAGAGAATGAGAAAGTGGGAGAGGACAAAAGCTATGGGATGTTTAGGATTTAAAAATAAAATTGATGGGGCCGGGCGTGGTAGCTCACGCCTGTAATCCCAGCGGCTCGGGAGGCGGAGGTGGGAGGATCGCAAGTTCGAGACCAGAGGCAGTCTTCGTAACTTAGCGAGACCCTGTCTCAAAAAGTAAAAAAAAAAAAAAAAGGGCTGAGGTGCAGCTCAGTGGTCCAGCACTTGCAGAGCATGCAGGTGCGAGGCCCTGGGTTCAAGCCCCAGTACTGCAAAAAAAAAAAAAAAAAAGATAAAATTGATGGATATTAGTGATGTTTTGAGTTGGATGATTTTCTTCAGCATTGTTAAGCTCAAAGTATGATATAATTTTGAACCTCTCTGCTCCTATAATATTTTTGTTAATAAGGCATTTGACTTTTTAAATATTTCTCAGAAATGGGATTCCTAGGTCAAAGGATAACTCCTCCACCTTTTTTTTTTTTTTTTTTTTTTTGTCTTTTCATGTGGTACTGGCAGGTTGAGGTACTGCCAGGGTACTGGCAGGTTGAACCCAGGTACTTTGCAAGAGCTCCACCCTCAGCCCCCTTTTTAATTCTTTATCTTGAGGTAGGATCTCACTAAGTTATACAGGCTGCCTCTGGCCTGGAACTTGTGATTCTCCTACCTCTACCTTCTGAGTCATTAGGATTACAAGTGTGTGCCACCTCACCTGGTGAGGATAAACATTTTTGAGTACCTAAGTAGACGTACTGCTAAATTGCCTTCTGAAATGGCAGGGTACATTGCCAAGAGCAGGAGAGCGTGCCTGCCACCCATCGCTTTGCGTAGCTATCAGACTCTGTGCTTGCAGCCTTTCTCATTGTTGCTGCTGGTTCCTTACCTTAGGCAGTAGAAATTCTATCCCACCCTAGGTGGGACTTTCTGACCAGAATATGGAATGACTTTCCGATGATTATTTTGTTTTTGTGTCACTGTACTTCTCTGGTGCTTCTGTATTTTTGATTATACCTTTGTTTGTTTGTTTGTTGTTGTTTTGAGACAGAATCTCGAGGTATAGCCCAGGCTGGGCCTCAAACTCATGATCCTCCTGCCTGTCTCCTGAGTGCTAGTGTTACAGGTGTGTACCACAGCACCTGGCTTAAATCTTCTTTTTGCTAGCTTTTTTTTCTGTTTAGCACCAGTCTTTCCTCAGGATTATTTGGTAAATTTCAAATTCCTGGACTTCACCTCTGATTCTTTGGGAATGGATCCTGGCAATCTTAATGTTATAAAAGCTTAATAGGAAGGCTGGGAATGTAGCTCAGTGACAGAGTACTTGTCTACCATGAGCAAGACCCTGGGTTTGAGCTCCAGCACTGGTAAAAATAAAGCAAAACAAAAAAAGCTTTCCAGGAGATGTGAACATTTTCTCTGAAGTCTGTCTTGGATCGTCTATCGTCATTTGATTTCATTTACAATGAAAACTATATTTTTCCAATATGTTTCACATCTCTATTTCCAGTTCCAGCTAACTTGTCCAGAGGTCTGACCAGACATTCTGTTGAGCCTCTTTACATGGCTGCATCTACTTACATCTGAAATTTTATTTGTTTTTTTCAAGCCCAAGCTGGCTTTGAACTCATGATCCTCCTGCATCAGCCTCCTAAGTGCTGGGATTACAGGCATGTGCCACCATGCCAGGCATCTTGTTGTTGTTAGGTACCATTGAGTCGGGTCTAACTCATAGCGACCCTCATAGGGTTTTCAATGGCTGACTGTTTCAGGATTACTTCAGGAGTGGACTGCCATGTCCTTCTCCATTTTTATGGTGCTGAGTCCTCAGAGAGTGCCGAGTGGCACTGTACCAACTGAGCTAAACCCTAGCCCACGCCAGGCTTACATCTGAAATTTTATTAAATATTCATCCCAGGTTGCCTCTTCTGATATACTTTCAACTGTCAGTGGCCTTGTTGTTATTATTAGGTGCTGTCAAATCGAAATCCGACTCATAGTGACCCTACGTACAACAAGTGAAACACTATTGTCAGTGCTTCTCTGCTGTTCATAGGGTTTTCAATGGCAGATTGATTTTTGGTAGTGGGTTGTCGGGTCCATCTCCCAAGCCTACAGCAACTGGTGTTCCCAGGCGGTCTCCCATCCAAGTACTAACCAGGCCTGACCCTGCTTAGCTTCCGAGATCTGATGGGGTCGGATGCCTCAGGGTTATGGCTGCAGGTGTCAGTGGCCTTATTTTTCTCTAAATCACTAAGATTGAAGCTGTAGGGACTGTGCCAAACCACTCCCTCTTCCTTGTCCTTCATCTAATGCTGGTGACTCTAGAATGTCTCTCCCAATTGTCTTTCCATTCCTACTACCTTCGCTGGAATCCATGTCTATGTTACCTTTCTGGCCTCTACATCAGACTTCTAGCTATTTGAGGTTTTCTTCCTTCCCATGCATCATACTCAGCCATACTTAGTTTTAGGGCTGGGGATGTAGCTCAGTGGTAGAGCTCTCTGCCTCAGAGATTCTTTCTCCTGTTCTTGTGTGGCTGGCTTCTTCTTATTCTTCAGGCCTCAGCTTACATGTCATCTTTGCAAAAATAATTTCTTTATGCTGATGGAAAGCAGACTCTTTCTGTTTTCTGTTTTAACACCTTGTTTCCTTCTTAGCACTTTTAATAATTTCCATTATTTTACTCCCAAAGGAGGCCTTTTCCTGTCGGTTTCCCTGGCACTTTGTTTTGTTGTTGTCATTTTGAGACAGGGTCTCACTATGTAGGCCAGGTTGGCCTTGAACTGGAGATCTTCTGCCTTTACCTCCAAAGTGCTGGGATTACAGGTGTGTGCTATCATGCTTAGTTTATTTCTTTGTTTTATATCTAGCATTTATTGCAGTGCCTGGCGTCTGTTGTCAGGGTCCAACTCATGTTGGGTCCGGCTCATAGTGTACCCTATGTATAACCGTATGTACAACAGATGAAACACTATTCAACACTGTGCCATACCCAGCACTATTATCAGTGCTTCTCTACTATTCATAGGGTTTTTTGATGGCTCATTGTTTTGGAAGTGGGCTACCAGTTCCTTTTAACAAGCCTACAGCAGCCTGTATTCCTAGGTGGTCACCTATCCAAGTACTAACCAGGTCCTATACTGCTTAGCTTCTGAGATCTGACAAGATTGGACGCCAGCATTGTACAGCTATTAGGCTTTGCCTGGCATCTAGTAAACAATAAATAAATATTCATTTATATTGCTTATCCAAAGTCATTTAGTCAGGAGAGTGGCCTGGGTTTATCTTCTGCCTTATAGATTTGTTGTTGTTGTTAGATGAGGGCTTAATAGAATTTGTTGAGCCAGTTATGGTGGCACAGACTTGTAATCCTCGCAATTTAGGAGATGGAGGCAGGAGGGTAGCAGGTTTGAGAGGCAGCCTGTGTAACTTAGTAAGACCTTGTCTCCAAATAAAAAATAAAAAATAAAAACTGGGCTGCAAGTGCAGTTCAGTGGTAGAGCATTTGCCTAGCATGTGCAAGACCCCGGGTCCAACCCTCCAGTACCAGAAGAAAAAAAAATTGTCAAATGAATAATAGAGAGCAAGGAAAGACATGGACTCTTTCAGATGCCCTCTTTTTTTCTTGTTTGTTTTGTTTTGTTTTGTTTTTTGTTTTTCTTTTTGAAACAAGAGTCTCACTATGTAGCTTTGGCTGGCCTCAAACTTATGATTCTTCTGCCTTGGCCTCCCAAGTGCTAGGATTGTAGGCATGTATCACTCTACCCGGCAATGCCTACCTTCTTGCCTTTGGTTTTTCATCCTCTTCCTAAGCTCTCGGAATGTGGCATGTGTGCATAATTAGAATTAGAATCTGGATCCCATGCAGCTTGCAGGCCTGAGGTCAGTGTGTACAGACCCAAGCAGGCAGGCAGTACCAGTCCCAATGCTACCTTGTAATAATTGGAAAATGCCTTCTTCACAGGAGAAACCGGCCACCCACGAGGCACAGTCACAAGTTCACTTTGCTTCTGTTTGCCTGCTGTCTCTGGGGAGGAAAGTGATTAGAAACTGGGGGAGAGGTGGTTCTTCTGTGGCTTACGGAATTCTGCCATGCCAGCTGGGACTCTGAAGCCCTGATTTTTGTCCTGCCAACTCCCACT
Source organism: Pedetes capensis (assembly GCA_007922755.1). NCBI lineage: Eukaryota > Metazoa > Chordata > Mammalia > Rodentia > Pedetidae > Pedetes > Pedetes capensis. Next base: position 33,033 of record VMDO01011361.1, on the reverse strand, counting down.
TCCCTACTTCTCCAATCTTTAATTGCCTGGCCACAGATTAACAAAACTATGCTTTGAGAAAAAAATCCTCAAAGGTATGGTGACTGACTGTAGAAGAGAAAGCTGAGAGGGAATCTTTGAGATGATGAGTCGATTTTATATCCCATCTTGCTCGGGGTCAATGTCCTTGCAGTGGCCTGAAGGTCCTTAATGACTTACTCTTGGAGCTCATTTCCTGTTCTTCTCATCATTCATTCTGGTCCAAATGACTGGATTTGCTGCTCCTTGAACACTTCAGGCATGCTTCTGCCTAGGGCCTTTGCATAGGACACTAACTTGTACTTGGAAGGCTCTTTCTATAGATCCATGTGGCTTGCACTCTTGCTTTTAGGTCTGCCCAAACTTAATTTTCTTGGGAAGGGCTTCCCTGATTACGTTGTTTAAAATGACAACCCCTTCACCCCTACACTTGGTATTCCCTGTCTCCTTTTCCTGCTTTATTTGTATTTATAGCATGTGCCTTCTGACATAGCTATATTGGTTTTTTTTTTTTTTTTAATTTGTTTCTTGTCTGTCTTCCCCACTAGGATGTAAATTTCCTAAGGGTAGGAATTTGAAGCTTTTTTTTTTTTTTTTTGGTGGTACTGGGGGTTGAACCCAGGGTTTCATGCTTGCATGCTCTGCAAGTGCTGGGCCACTAAGGTGCAACCTCAGCCTAATTCTTACTTTGTTTTTTTTTTGGGGGGGAGGGACAGGGTCTTGCTAAATTATGCAGACCACCTCTGGTCTTGAACTTGTGATCCTCTTGCCTCCGCCTCCCGAGTCCCTGGGATTACAGGTGTGCGCCACCACACCTAGCAGGAATTTGAAACTCTTTTATTCACTATCAAATCCTCAGGACCCAGGACTCATGGTAGTCACTTAGTAAATCTTTGTTGAATAAATGAATGAACTCTTGTTTTTCAGTTCCAGAAAGGGTAAAGCAAAAAATTCACTTGCAGGTGGTCTTCCCAATGGTAGCAGCAATAAGTAAGTCTGGGTAGCATTCCATTGCCATGAGTTTCAAAAACTCATTTTGAAAAATGAGTTTTTCTTTCCTGGTATGGTCTGGTGAAAAATTTTCACTGTACGATAAGACTTTCTATTTAATGTTGTTTGTTTTTTATTTGTAAAAACATTCAGAAGCTCAAAATTCAAAAGTTAGGAAGAGAAGTGCAATATGCAATGAAAAGACTCCTTACCCCCTGCAGTCATCCAGCTGCTTTCCATAGAGACTGTCAGTGTCACAGTTTTTAATGGATCCTGCCAGAATTATATATAAGCAAATATGTAGTGTATGCTTTTCTAGCCCACGAGTCACAAGGAGTAGAGCAAGATCCATACAATTTTTATATCAGGAAGGATTTTCTGTCCATCAGGTGAAAGGAGTCAGCAAGCAAAGAGGTTCTGAAATCCTTTTCTTCAGAGGAATGTTTTCCTGTTTAAATGGGTGATATCCAAGATGACTTCTGGAAAGGGCCTGAGATGTATATTATGAATTTTTATTGGATGCAGGTGGAAGCAGAGAAAAGAAAGGTGTAAAGGTCCAAGGTGGCGAAGGACCAAGGGCTTGTCATGGTTGCGAAGGTCAATGGGGAGAAGCAGCAGGCATAGCGAGGGCTGATGGGTGGTACCTCATGTTTTGAGGCATTGTCTTTCCCTGGATTCCAGAGCAGCTCTCGTACCTGTGTCCTAAGGAGTGCCCCCACATTGTCTTTCAAGCCGTCTCGGGACCTCTGGCTGCAGCCACTGCTTCCATCCTCACCAATCCCATGGATGTCATCCGAACCCGCGTGCAGGTAAGAGTAGCCTCCTTCCCAGTCTTTAGAAGCATGATCTTTAGGCCCTCCAGAGTCCCCAAACCTCTTTGTGTCATTATGGCCCTTTAGTCCAGCCAGTCTTCTCTTCATCCAGGCCCCTTCCTTGTACTTTTTATCTGGACTTGGGATTGAACCCAGGGCCTCACACATGCTAGGCAGGTGCTTTACCACTGAGCTACATCTTTATCTTTCTTGTACTCGTCTACACAAACCAGTACTTGGACACACTTAGATTACTTCTCTCACCCTCTCTGCTACCTGGCATGCCTCTACCTATTGCATGCTTAAGTTCCAGGAATTCTTGCTGGTTTCCTCCAAGCTTTAGCTGGAATCCTGTTCTTAGCCTGTTAGCATAGATTGTAACCCCCCTTCCTCACCTCATATGTTTGTGGTTATTAGAAGTATCAATTTCAGTTAACTTTGTAAGACTGGTTTTTCTACTAGGCCATGGGCTTTCTACAGAGTGAGAATGACTGTTCTTAAATAGGTTTCATAGATTGTACTGTGTGGACTCAGCAAAAGTGCTGAGAAAGCCCACCGTGACGCTGTCCAGAAATTACAATCCATCTTCAGTCAGCTCCAAAGACAATGATGTAGCACCAGGAAATAAAATGTAAATGATGATGTATGGTATGCAAAGTGGAGGTTTTGATGTACAAAGTTTTAGGTGAAAAGCAAGGGGGATTTTAATGTCTGCCTTGGATAACTTAGGAGGAAAGGTGGACAAACAAGAAAGATGTGCAAGAGAGTTGGGTCAGTGGGCTATGGTAAGGAAAGGAGGGAAGGAGAAGAAACATAACAAGTTGGGGACAAAATCACTTTTTCTGCCACCAGTGTCAGAGGGAGACAGGCAGCAAATATAGATATTTTTTGTCGCTAGGAGAGAGTGCCTTCCCCAAGAGTTGAAGATGAATATATGAGAATATGATTGGTTTGTAAATAAAGGGCACCCTCCACTGTCATCATGGAGAGCCAGTGTTGGTCTCATTCCCTCCTGAGCCTCATATGTCCTGGGTATTCTAGGAGGAGATCTGAGGGAAAGGACAGGCCACAGCTTTGAGGAGCTCTCAGGCTAGAGGCCAGAAGCATACTGAAAAGGCCCTTGACATGTCTATGGATAAGGGGGAGGTTAGGGAGCAGAGGTGTCACATGAGAGAGGACTAGAAAGGAAGAAGGGGGTGTGGAGGAAGGTACTGAAGGAGGAAGGGTAGAATGGGGAGCTGGGATTACCAGATGAAGGTTGTACTGGATAAGGAGCAGTATGAACAAGGAGTACCTCTACCCCACATTGGCTGAGGGGCTTTGGAGTGGTCTCTTAAGGTGCAGTTTGGAAGTGGGGGAAGGGAGTGTGGCTTTTTAGCAAGAAGGAAGAAGAGATTTTTTTTTTTTTTTTTTTTTTTTTTGGTGTGTGTGTGTGTGTGGTACTGGGGGTTGAACCCAGGGCCTTGTGCTTGCATGCTTTGCAAGTGCTGTACCACTGAGCTGCACCCTCAACCCATTTTTTTTTTACCTTTTGAGACACGGTCTTGCTAAATTAGCAGACTGCATCTGGTCTGGAACTTGTGATCCTCCTGCCTCTGCCTCCCAAGGTGCTGGGATTACAGGCATGCGCCACCGCGCCTGGCAAGAAAAGATTCTTGTGCTGACCAGACTTCTAGGGTGGTAAGGAAGACAGGGAACAAGCTATATGAGCAATGACAGGGATGTCAGTGAGGGTTCTAGCCCTGGGGTTTCAGAGAAACTGAGAGGACCAGAGTCAAAATCATTAACTAGCAGAGCTCCTGGGACCTTTATTGTTGTTAGGTGCCATGGAATCGCTGTCTGATTCAAAGCATCCCTATGTACAACAGGCAAAACAGTATTGTTAGTGCTTCTCTGCTATTCATGGGGTTTTCAACGGCTGATTGTTTCTTGGGAGTGGGTTGCTGGGTCCTTCTCCCAAGACTATACCACCCGGTGTTCCCAGGTGGTCTCCCATCTAAGTACTAACCAGGCCCGACCCTTCTTAGCTTCCAAGATCTGACAGGATCTGATGCCACAGTGGTATGGCTGCAGGTGCTGGGACCTTAAAGGAGATTTAATCCAGAGACAGAAAGAAGTACCCAGTCCAACTGGAGCTTATCTAATATCGATAGTTAACACTTAACTGAACACTTCTTGTCTGCCAGGTACTGGTGTCAGCATTTATAAGTTATTATTTTCTTTTTGCTCAGAACAGCCTTGTGGCATAGGTACTATCATTTCTGTCATATTCCAGTGGAAAGAGTGAAGCAAATTACCCAAGGCTGTGCTGTTAGTGAGCCGGGGAGCAGACTTCAAACTCAGGCAGTCTGGCACCAGAGTTCATAGCAAGTCGCTGTGCTGTCCCTCAGAAGCACAATCCAGCCTTCTAACTCCCAGATCCAGCTCTCCCCTTTAAGTCCAACATAGAGACTGAGCAGAGCGGTTCTGACTGAAGACAGGGCCCTTCACTCTATTGACTTTTCCAGGTTGAAGGCAAGAACTCCATCATCCTGACCTTCAGACAGCTGATGGCAGAAGAGGGGCCTTGGGGCCTCATGAAGGGCCTCTCAGCCCGAATCATCTCAGCCACACCCTCCACTATTGTCATCGTGGTGGGCTATGAGAGCCTGAAGAAACTCAGCCTCCGACCTGAGCTGGTGGACTCGAGACACTGGTAGTCAGTGGGAAGCAGAGAAGCCTACTGTTTCCTACATGACTCTGGGCTGGGGTAGAGCTGGGTAGATAGTGCCCTCTCTAATACCCCCACCTCATACCCAGCCCTGCTCTGGGCCAGGTGGCCTGTATTGGATATGGACGGAGACTTTGAACTGCTCTTGGTGAAGAAGTTCCATGCCTGGCTCCCCTGTCCCCACTATTTTTATTTTTCCTGATGAACTGGGTTTCCTCACTCAGTCCCTGTACTCAATCCTGGCGTGAAGACCCACACATACCCTCCACTCACCTGTCTAGCCTCCCTTTCCATCTGTCCTGGAGGCCCTGAGAAGGGCTGTGCATCGAGCTTACTTCCTGGCACCAGTTCTTCCTTGAGGGCTTTCAGCCCAGACTCTAATAAGCAGCTGCCCAAGCCTCTCCTGCTTCTTCCCTTAGGCTTGTTTATTTTTAATTTGGGCCTGAGTGGCCCACCAGACTACTCTGTGACTTTTCCCTGCTTCTTGGGGCAAGTAGTCAAGCACTTTTGCACTGGGAGTAGGAGCAGCAAACCCCTGGCTCTGCAAGCACCTGTCCATTCTTTGGAGGAGTTACTAAGATGGGGAGAAATGTGGATACTTTATTTTGTGTGTATACTTTTTAAACATCTGTGAACCATGTTATTAGTCCTGTGAAAACACCAGTCCTGCTGTCAGAGCCCACCCCTTCCTCAGCCAAGTAGACAAGTGTCATGTAGCTTTTCCTCAGTCCCAGTTCTTTACCCCTTCAGTCCCAGGAGCTTCCAGACAATATGAGCTGTTGGCTTTTCCTGGCCCAGATGACTGCAGTGGAGGGCACAGTTCTACGTCAATCTGGTTGTCTGGGGTAACCCTGGATTTGGGGCACCACCCTGAGAAGTCAGGTTGAGAGAATAGTTGTTTTAGCTTGTGTTCCCCACCAGACCTCAAGCCAGCTGAGCCAAGCCCAGAAGAGAGCAGCAGAGGTTCTCCAGCCCCAGGCAGCCATGACACGGATCCCTGGGTCACTCATACCACCACAGATGTTGTCTTACAATGAGAATTTCTGAGAATGAAATGGTTTTGTTTTTCTTCTCCCTGGATGTGAAGAATCATCCTAGTCATGGTACATTGTGCTTCCATGAGAATAAAGAGCAGTTTAGAAAGTCACCTTCTACTAGGACCACTGCATTTACCAGCATGATACTGCCAAGATTATGTGTGGAAGCTCTCCTTAGGAGCTAGCAGGGGGCCCTCCTTCCCTCCCACATCCTCCTTCCCCACCTCCTCCACCAAGCCTGTGTAGCAGGCAGAGAGGCACAGCAAATGGAATGAGAAGGCAGTCAAACCTTGCCTTTCTACTTGAGACATCTGGGCTGGATGATCTTTTAAGCCTTTTTTAATGGTCCACCCACTTGGAAAGGCCATGGTGCCAATTTGAAAGGTGCTAGCTACCTGAAGCCTTGATATTTCTTATGGCTGCCCCATATTCATCTATCCTGGCCACATCAGAATCTGAAAACTTATTTCTTTACTTTGACCACCACCACTACCCATTGTGGTCTCTATCTTTAATGGTTTCCCCCTTTCACTTTATTTTTAAATTTTGTTTGCCTTTCCTGCACTTTGTCAAGAGAGTCCTCCAATTTTACCCACAAATGGTCAACCCGAGGGTTGAACTCAGATTATTCTGAATCTTACTGCCTCACCTCTTTACCTTCAAAACCACCAACATCGTGAAAACAAAGACCCCCTACGCCTTTAAGCTTTTCCTAGCAGGACTGAAAGATTGGTTTTCTCAGCCCCACGCTTTTCTCTCCCTGGAGACTTATCTTCCATCTTTCCCTATTATGGCAATGTGGGTTAAGTATGGACAAGAGGTAGACTTCTGCTTCTCAGGATTTAGGTAATTTCTCCCTCCCAGACTCCTTTGGTTTTCTTGTACAATATTGCAGTGTTTCATCTATATCCCCACCCCCAACAGTTTTAAAGGATGATGTGTGCAAAATTAAAAGAACCCCTGACCTCTATTTCCCCTTAAATTTAGGGACTGAGATTGGGTGTAAAACAGATCTTGGCGAGGATGGGGGCAGTGATCTTCTGTTTTCCCATAACTGGAGACCAAAACAGCTGGAATTTTTGATGATTGGTTCGTAACCAAAACTAGAAGAAACTGATGGAGACGGGGGAAGAAAGGAAACTTGGGATATTTCAGGGACTGGGCTAAAAGGGCAGACTCATTTTTAATAAAATGGAGTCTAGTGAAAATTAGCAGAATATTCACTGTTGCACTGTTTGAAGTCTTTTAAGTGTAATTAAAAGTTTTTACTGAACCCCTGAGGTTTGGCTTGCGCATATTCGTCCTCACTGCGGACACAGAACGAAGCACTACGTAGCGGTCTCAGCTTCTGGCAAGTGCTCCTCCCCGCCGTCCGGCTCCGTGATAGACATTCCCTGGCTCCAATCGGTGGCTTCGGTGGGCGGGGCGACTGGGCTAGTTTTTGGCGGTTCGATTTCAACATGGCTGAAGCAAGCATCACCAGTCAGACAGAAGTGGTGGAAAAAAGGCCTGAGGAATCCGTGCCACTTGGCACTAAAATCTCGAGAGTGAAGCTTCTGGACACCATGGTGGACACCTTTCTCCAGAAGCTGGTCGCCGCCGGGAGGTAAGGTGGAGGGCAATGAGGGAGGGAGGCTGTGAAGAGAGGGTTTGTCCCCGCTGGACCCAAATCCCGCGAGATGGAGCCGGTGGAGGACCTCCACAGACAGCCAAGTCCTAAGCGCCGACGGGCAGGTGGTGTTTACCAACACAGGTCACCTGCACAGGCCTGGGGCCGCCAGCTGCTCCTTCCGCCAGGAAGCTTCTTTTTGACTAAAACTTCTAGTGGTTGAAAGGGAAGATACAGCCTTTATAGATAGATCAGGGTTTAAATCATGACCCTCTGCTATACCAGCAAGGGAGGTTCCTCATCATCCAAACGGCAGCAATAGTACCTTTCCCATGGGGTGGTTTTGAGAATTAACTGAACAACCGGGTGTGGTGGTGCACGCCTGTAATCCCAGCGGCTCGGGAGGCAGAGGCAGGAGGATCGCAAGTTTGAGACCAGAGGCAGTCTGCGGAATTTAGCGAGACCCTGTCTCAAAAAGTAAAAAAAAAAAAAGGGGGGGGAGCCTAGGGGGTGCAGCCCAGTGGTCCAGCACTTGCAAAGCACGCAAGCGCGAGGCCCTGGGTTGAAACCCCAGTACCACGCACACACACACACACACACACACAAAAGAATTAACTGAGCTAGGTCAAGCCTAAGGCGCCTAGGACAGTGCTTGCACATAGGAAACTATGTTAGCTGTTGTGAGAACAATACCTTCTTCACTGGAAAATTGCGAGGATTAAACATATTATCATAAAGAGAAACACTGTCGGGCAGTGTGGCGCTTGCCTTTCCTCCCAGCAACTCAGGAGGCGGAGACAAGAGAATCGCAAATTCGAGGCTAGAAGCAACCTGCGTAATTTAGCGAGAAACTGTCTCAAGATAAATTTTTTTTTTTAAGAGGGTTTGGGGTGTAGGGGAGTGGCAGAGCGCTTGTAAAGTACTCACAAGGCCCTGGGTTCAATCCTGCAGTACCACAAAAACAAAACAAACCCAAAAAGAAACACTTTGCCTGTCTTGATTTTTATTATACGTACACGATATTGGATATATATTTTTTATTTTCCTGGTACTGGGGATTGAACTCTGGACCCTACACTCAACTAAGCAAGTGCTCTACCACGGAGCTACATCTCCAGCCCGATATTAGATACTTTAAAGGAAGAGTTCTGCCCCTGATCCCAGTACCCCAGCACATTAATGCTGAAACGCTGTTATCAGAACCTCCAGGAATTTGGTGCCCCTTCCACAGCCTCTCAGCTAGCTAGCACTCTGTCCCCACTACCCCTCTTCTTTGTCTTCATCGACTTTGATTTTGTTGGGCACTGTGATGGTTGTTGTTGTTAGGTGCCATCGAGTCGGTATCTGACTCATAGCGACCCTCATAGGGTTCTCAATGGCTGACTGTTTCGGGATTGCCTTGGGAGTGGATTGCCAGGCCCTTCTCCTATTGGGCACTGTGATGCACACCTGTAACCCCAGCTACTCAGGAGGCTAAGGAAGGAGGATGGCAAGTTCAAGGCCAGCCTGGGCAATTAGTGAGAACTTGTCTCAACATTAAAGAAAGGGCTGGGATGTAGCTCAGTAGTCCTGAGTTGATTCCCCAGTACAGGGAAGAAAAAATGCAGTTCCACTGCCTGTAGGCTGTCCCCTACTTGGGAGGCTGAAGCAGGGAGATCTAATGAGCCCAGGAATTCGAGGCCAGCCTGGGCAACATTTTGAGACTTTAAATCTATCACAAAAATAAAAGAAGGAAACAAATAGGATTCATCGTTTCCCAGTCTCTGTCTCTCCTGGGTTCAGTACTTTACTTTTGCAAGGACCTTGTGATCTGCCTCTTCACTTACCACCTAGCACATATTTGAGTGCCTTCTTTTGTGTTTGGAGCTGGGGATGTGATAAGGCAGTCAAGGCCTCTGGCTTCTTTGAATTTATATTCAGTTGGTAGAGATACACTGTAAACAAGCTAATCACAGAGCTAGATAACAGGTGATTTGATAGACAGCACTAGAGCCTAGGGATTTGGGCATACTTGGTAAGTGCTCTACCACTGAGCCACACCCCCAACTCCTTTTTTGTTTTCTATTTTTGAGACAGTCTTGCTAAGTTGCACAGGCTGCCTCTGGCCTGAAACTTGGGATCCTCCTGCCTTTGCCTCCCAAATTGCTGGGATTACAGGCATGTTCCAAGGTACGTGGCAGAAACCAGCTTTTTGAAGAAGTAGAGATAGAGCTTATAGGCAAAGAGGACAGCTTGTGCAAAGGCCCTGAGGTGATCAGGTGTTCTGTGGCAGTGATGTTCTTGGCTATATCATAGTGATCAGAGACTAAAATCAGGGGTGACAAGTTTATTCGACAGGGCCTAGTTTGCCATGTTAATAAATTTGATAACAGAATTTATAAATATTTTTTACAGACCATTCATGATATACCATCATTATATGTCCAAGCAACATTCCTACCTTGTTTATTTTTCCATACTTATTCTACTTTCTACTTCCTCTACTCTCTTCAAAGTTTCCTTTTCTGTTGGCTGTCTCTCCATTTTTTCATGATACAAATATATATTGACCATTGATAGCGTCCTAAGCTCCATTCTAATTGCTGGATCTATAGCAGTGATAGAGAGAAGCAAGGTCCCTGTTCTCATGGAGTAGACAGTATAGTGCTATAAAGAGAAGTAGCGCTGGGCGCAGTGGCACATACCTGTAATCCCAGTGACTTGGGAGGCAGAGGCAGGAGGATCGCAAGTTTGAGACCAGAGGCAGTCTGCAAAATTTAGGGAAACACTGTCTCAAAAAAAGTGAAAAAATGGGCTTGAGGTACAGCTCAGTGATACATCACTTGCAAAGCATGCAAGCGAGGCCCTGGGTTCAACTCTCAGTACCACCAAAAAAAAAAAAAAAAAAAAGAAAGAAAAAGGAAAATCAGGGCTGGGGATATAGTTCAATGGTAGAGCACTTGCCTAGCATGCATTAGGCCCTGGGTTTAGTCCACAGCAACAATGACAGAAAAGAAAAGAGAAGAGAAGAGAAGAGGAGAGAAGAGAAAAATAAGTCAGGGTAAAGGGATGGGATAGAAGTCCTTGGGGGAGAGGGGTCAGGGCTACTGTGAATGTGAGGAAATGACATTTGAATTTGTTTATATCCTTGTGAAATATGTCTTTGTGTGTGTGTGTGTTGCTGTAGATTGAACCCAGAGCCTTGTGCATGCAACGTATTTGCTACACCAATGAGCTATACCCCCAGTCCAATATGTTGTAGTTTTGTCTATATACATTTTTGTGGTATTTGTGGTGAAGGTGGGTGTTTTTGTTTGTTTTGTTTTGTTTGTGACAGAATCTAGCTATGTAGCCTAGAGAGGCCACAAACTCGGGTTAGCCTCCTGAGTACTGACATTACAGTGTGTACCACCACAGCTGGCCATTTTTTCTTTCTTTCTTTCCATGCCTGGCTTTTGTCTGTATATATTTTGAATTTATGTGAATGATACTGTGCTACATATTTTTTTTTTCACACACTATTGTTTGAAAGATTCAGCTGCATTCTGTAAGTGCATGTGGTTCATAGCTCCTTAGTGCTGCTTGTCATTCCATGGTGTGCATCTACACTTGCCTGTTTCTTACCGTGCTCACCTGGTCGCGTGCATTTTTTTCCTCCACAATTTATGGCAGGGTGAATAACCTTGAACATCCTCATAGACTAAGGCTAGATTGTCTCTGAGGTGTATAATTGGGAAAGATCACACATCTACCTGTGTTTTGGCAGTCTGCTTTCCAGAAAAACTGTTCCTGCCCCCCACATGCTCACCATCACTGAGTATTTTACCATTCTAACAACTGTGAAAGGGGTATCTTACTATTTCAATTTGTGTGTCCCTGATTCCTTGTATATTTCGGGATTTCTTCATGTATTAATCATTTGGACTTTCCCTTCTGTAAACTGCCTAATCATTTCCCCTCGCTGGGAAAAAAAAAAGTTTTTTCTTTCTTCTTCTTCCTCTTCTTCTTCTTCTTCTTCTTCTTCTTCTTCTTCTTCTTCTTCTTCTTCTTTTTTCTCTTTCTTTTTCTTTTTCTTTTAAGTGGTATTTAGCATTGAGCCCAGGGCCTTGTGCATGCTAGGCACATGCTGTACCACTGAGCTGCATCCCCAGCCCCTGTTTTATTTTTTGTCTTGAGATATGGTCTAAGTTGCACAGGCTGCCTCTGGCTTCAAACTCACCATCCTCCTGCTTCAGCCTCCCAAATTGCTGGGAGTACAGAAGTGCCCTATTTTTTCTTTTTCTTTTTCTTTTTTTCCCTTCCGTCCTTCCTTCCTTCACAGGATCTTGTTACGTAGTCCTAGCTGGCCTAGAGTTTTTGATAATCTGGTGTCTACCTCTTGAGTACTGGGATTATAGGCATGTGCCACTATCATGCCTGGCTTGTTTTTGTTTATTGAGGTTTTTCTCTTGATTTGCTGGATTTCCTGGTATATATTTCTGTCTTTCAGGTATTAACTGTATCTATAGTATCCTTTAAGAAATAGAAACGTTTTTTGTTTGTTTGTTTGTTTGTTTTGAGTCAAGGTGTCACTAAATTACGCAGACTGCCTCTGGTCTTGAACTTGAGATCCTCCTGCCTCTGCCTCCCAAGTCACTGGGATTATAGATGTGTGCCACTGCACCCAGCTAGGAACAGAAATCTTTACTTAAATAAAAACACACAGCTTTTGTTTATACTTTACTATAAGGGGATGAAGAAGAAAGAGAAACTCAGTCATTCCAGAAGACTCCTCATAAACGGTGTGGGTCCTCATGACTCTCCTTTTCTTAGCCTCTCCACTAACTCCAAAGATCATAATAGAATGCTAAGTATCACCTAATTGATTTATTTTTTAAAATCCTAATTATCATGTAATTACTTCCATTAATTTTTTTCACCTATGCTTTGTGCTTTTGAACACTTGTTTATGATGGCTATGCCAACTCCTACATCACAAAGATAATATTCAGTGTTTTCTTTGTTGACCTAAATGACAAACACAAAGATTCTCCAAAGATTAATAAGTTATGTAGGCGTAGCATTGCAATGGGAATATTTATGCCATAGTTACGTATGTGTGTATTCATGGAGGTGAGGGTGAGGGGAAGATTTTTATTTTATTTATTTATTTTGCAGTGCTTGGAGTTTGAATCCAGGGCTTTGCGCATACTTTGCAAGTGCTCTGCCTGTGGGTTGTTCTCCCAGCCTATTTCTTATTTTTATTTTTTTAGTTTTCTTTCTTTCTTTTTTTTTTTTTTTTTTTAATGGTACTGAGGGGCTGAACCCAGGGCTTCATGCACACTTTTCAAGTGCTCTACTACTGAGCTGTACCCTCGGTCCCTTTTTTATCTTGAAACAGGGTCTCACTAAGTTACACAGGCTGCCTCTGGCCTCAAACTCACGATCCTCCTGCCTTCACCTCTCTGGTTACTGGGATTATAGGCATGCGCCACCACACCTGACTCTGTGTTTGTTTGTTTGTTTGTTTGTTTGTTTTGAGACAGGGTCTCACTAAGTTACACAGGCTGCCTCTAACCTCTAAATCGAGATCCTCTTGGCTCCACCTCTCAAATTATAGAGACTATGGGTATGTACCACTGTGCCAGGATGAAGGGGGAGATTTTAATTAATTAATTAATTAATGTTCTGGAAGGCTGAACCCAGGGTCTCAACAAACTGTACTGAGCTGCACCCACAGCCCCCTTTTTATTTTTTATCTTGAGACAGAGTCTCACTAATTTACGTTGGCTACCTCGGGCCTTGAACTTGTGTTCCTCCTGCCTCCATCTCCTGAGTCACTAGGATTACAGTTGTGCACCACTGTGCCTAGCTTGAAGGGGAAGATTTTAAAGGCAAAATGAGGATTATATGAATTGTTTTGATACACTAATCCTCAACCGTAAGCATCAACAATAAGGCTGATGGCAGTCTAAGAATGAACAGCCACTTGGCAGATGTTCTTGCACAAGCATTTTCTGCTCAAGGTTTCAGGAGCCTTTGTATAAGGTTGTGGTTCTCTGAGTTTTTGTGATGGTTTTGTTGTAGATGTAACCATAAAATTCCCAGATTTATTTATTATTATTACTGTTATTATTGTTAGGGTTTGACGAAAATGACTGTCTTGATTCTAACAATATTCACATCTTCTATTAGCTATTTTTATCATTTTGCTCTTTATTTTAAATCTTCTGGGTTAAGGTGTAAGGTAGGCGTCTCAAACCTCATGCCTGCAGCTGTACCATTGTGGCGTCTGATCCCATCAGATCTTGGAAGCTAAGCAGGGTCAGGCCTGGTTAGTACTTGGATGGGAGACCTCCTGGAAACACCAGGTGCTATATAGGCTTGGGAGAAGGACCTAGCAACCCACTCCCAAGAAATAATCAGCCATCGAAAACCCTATGAATAGTAGAGAAGCACTAACAATGTTGTTTCGCCTGTTGTATATAGGGTTGCTATGAGTTGGATACCGATTTGATAGCACCTAACAACAACTCAAACGTCATCAACTAAGCAGTTCATCCTATGACCTGATGTAGCCCCTTATAATGTGGAAGTCCTCCAACCCATTGTCTCTGGGTCTGTCTTTTGCCTCACTAATCCATTTGGCTTCCTCTGTGTCCCTGTATATGGCTTCCTTGTAGGAAACTTTATGTCTGGTACAGTGAGTCCTCTCTTATGTCTTTTTAAAAATCGGGCCAGCTATTTGAAGACCTTAATTTTTCCTTATAAACTTTAGAATGAGATTGTTTCCTCAAAAGATGCCACTGTAATTTTGTTTGGGATTACATTGAAGTATAGATCAATATTGAGAGGACTGGCATGTCCACAGTGACATCATCCAGCCATATGATAATCTATCCATTTAGTCATTTAGTGTTTGTCTCTTAGTAGTTTCACAGTTCTTTGTCGAGGACTCATATGCTTTCGTTCCTTCGTTCGTTCTTTCTTTCTTTCTTTCTTTTTGTCTTTTTTTTTTTGAGACAGTATCTCACTGTGTAGCTCAGGCTGGCCTTGAACTCAAGATCCTGCTTCAGCCTCCCAAGTACTAGCATTACAGGCATAAGCCACCATGCCTGACTCATGCATTCTTTATTATGCTTCATGATTTTTGTTGCTATTGTGAGTATTTTCTTATTAAGTTAGTAACTGATATCTTAGAAAAACTATTGATGTGTGTGTGTGTGTGTGTGTGTGTGTTGTGTGTGTGTGTGTGTGTGTGTGAGAGAGAGAGAGAGAGAGAGAGAGAGAGAGAGAGAGAGAGATGCTGGGGAGCTGAACCCAGGGCCTCACAAGTGCCACCACTGAGTTTCACCCACTTTCCCCCCCAACCCCTGTGGGACTTTTGTTATTTTTTATCTTGAGACAGTCTTGCCTGTGGCCTTGAACTTGGGATCCTTCTGCTTCCACCTCCCGAGTTACTGGGATTATAGTTGCCTCACTAATGCCACTGTGCTTGATAAAACTCTTGATTTTTGTAAGATAAATTTCTAATAATCTTGCTCACTTTCTTACTATTTAAATTTTGTTAGCATTCAACCCATTCAAAAGCATACTACTTTATTTTTTGTGAACTTTAAACAAATATCCCTCATAAAGGGCACAAATCTAGTCAACTGTGGTTGTGCACACCTCTAATCCCAGTACTCAGAAGGCTGAGGCAGGAGGATCATGAGTTCTAGGCCACTTAGGGTTACATAGTGAGAGCCGGTCTCAAAAAAAAAAAAAAAAAAAAAAGTTTGGGAGAGCTCTTCTAGGCCTAGATGGTTTGGGGTGGTCAAAGACTTCTAGTACTATGTGAAACAGTAATGATGCTCATAAGCATCTATCTTGTCTGCAGAGAATCTTCATGTTTGTTGTAGGTTTTTGGTACATAGCTGTTTTAGTTTAGTTTAGTTTAGTTTTGTTTTGTTCTTGTGGTACTTGGTGGTTGAACCTAGGGCCTCACACATTCTTTGGAAGTGCTCTACCACTGGGCTGCACCCTGCATTTTTATCTTGAGACAGGCTAAGTTACACAGGCTGCCTCTGGCCTCGAACCTGCAATCCTCCTGCCTCCACCTCCCGAATTGCTGGGATTACAGGTGTGTGCTACCCCGCCCAGTTATAACTGTTCTTTTAATGGCTACAGATCTTTTCAGATTTTATTTCTTCTTGTGACAGATTTCTATTTTACAGGCTCCTCCTAAAGTTTGCCTCTTTTACCTATTTTATTTTGTTGATTTATAACTGTTCAAGATAATTTTGCTATTTAATTTTTATTATTTCTCCTTTTTCCACTATACATTGTTTCTCTTTTGGACTCGATCTAGCCACAGGCCTATTTTATTAAATGTTCTAAAGATTCACCTTTTTAAATTTTCTCTTAGAGGTCATTGTTGATCTTTATCTTTGGAATCTATCTTTATTATTTTGTTAGATTTGTTTTATTACATCCAAACCCACATCATGTTAGCTCTACTAAGAAAGCATCCAATGTCTTAACTGAGGTTGTGATTATGCAAGGCTCCACAGTGATAAAATTGCAGTGATGTACACAAACGTCCACAGAGACAAATGAGTGCATGTATAACTGGTGGAATTTGAATGAGCTCTGTGCACTGTACCAATGCTATGTTCCTGGTTTTAGTATTGTCTTATAGTTGCTAACAACAACAATAGTTGTTTAAGATATCACTCTGTCTCAAAATAAAAAATAAAAAATGGGCTAAGGGTGCAGCCCACTAATAGGGCACTTGCAGAGTATGTGTGAGGTCCTGGGTCCAACCCCCTAGTACTGCAAAAAATAAAAATAAAAATAAAGAATTATAAAGAAATAAAATAAATAAAAAAGATTTAACATAGGGGAAAGGACATTTATTCACAACTTATTACAGCTCTGTAATTATTTTAAAACAAAAAATTCAAAAACAATATATGTAAAAGATATTCATTACCCCACAATGTTCAATGGAAAATAATTGGAAACTGCCTAAGATATTCAACATTTGAAGAATGGTGTTTACATTAGTATGATAGTTAATAAATACCATTTAAATGTGTTTAAAATTATACTTTGAGGGGCTAGGGATGTAGCTCAGTGGTAGAGTGTTTGCTTAGCATGCATGAAGTCCTTGCTTCAATCCCCAGCACCACCAAAAAAAAAAAAAAAAAAATACACAAACACTTTGAATATGGAATCATGAGTCAGCAATCAGGTTATAATGGCAAATTAAAAAGTCAGGTTATAGAGGAGTATCCACATTCCACATTAAATATGATTTTTATCTAGTTAAGTTGAAATTGCTAGTTGACATAATATTGTCATTTTATATTCATTTAAGATAAGATTTTTTTTTTTTTTTTTTTTTTTTTGCAGTATTTGGTAACCCAGAACTACACACATACTAGTATTCTACCACTAGGCTGCACTCCCAGCTCATTTTTAAAGTTTTTAGTTTGAGTCAGGGTCTCACTAAGTACATAGGCTGCCTTTGGCCCCTAACTTGAGATCCTCCTACCTCAGCCTCCCAAGTTGCTGGGATTACAGGTATGTGCAACCATGCCTGGCCTTTTTTGTTTTGTTTTTGGGTTTTGTTTTTTGTTTTTTGAGATAAAGTCTCACTGTGTAGCCCAAGCTGGCTTGGAACTTGCTGTATAGGCCACGCTGGCCTGGAACTTGTGTACATCCTGCTGCCCCAGCCTCCTGAGTGCTGAGGTTACAGGCATGCACAACTATACCCAAATGAAGATAACAATTACTAGTTCAGGGGCTGGGGTTGAATCTTAGTTGTAGAGTGCTTGCCTAGCATGTTCAAGGCCTTGGGTTTGATCCTTAGCACCTGTCCCCCAGAACCGCATGCATGCTAAAGCACATGCTATACCACTGGGCTACACCCTCAGCCCCTCCAGGTTTTTAAAGTCTCAAGGATTTTGTCTGTTCTTGAAAAGCTTGTCAGTGTAAAGCCTGTGCCTGGGGTATCAGCTGCATAATGAGAGCTGTGGGAGAAGCAAGATGGGCTGTTGGTGTGGTCCAGGCAAGAGATGGTATAGATGAGAACATGAGTGGATCTGAGCCAGTTGCGGATAAAATGGATTGGAGGGGAAGGTGAAGGAAAGGGACTTGAAGAGGATGCTGCCCCTCCGTGACTGTGGTTAGGTGGAGGGCGGTGCCCACTGGTTAAGATGGAGAAGAACAGAGGTGAGGGTTAGGGGTCAAACATGCGTCTGGGGGTGGAAATCAAGTCGCGCCTTTGGATGGGCTCAGCTGGAGATGCATAGCAGCCACATTCCTGTTTCTCAGCTCCTTGGTGTCCTCATCCTTCCAACCTTCCAGCTACCAGCTGGCAGTTCATCTTAGAGATTCCTTTTGCGCTGCTCTTGCCTTCACTCAGCCTGCCTAGTAGCACTGTGAAGTCTCCCCCATGGTGTGAAACAGGACCTCCACAAAGTCATGGTCTGGGCCTTCAGCAGGGCTCTCATCAAGCCCACAATCCTGTTCCCTCCAGCCAACCCTTCACCTTCTCCACAGCAGTATTTTAAATCTTCACATCCCTCAGGCCCTTTCCCTACCACCTATACCCTCAGTACACATGACCCCAATATTTGGAGTTCATAGAGAAATTTAAGGTCACCCACCAAGAGTTTCTACCTCTGCAAATTTGGCTGAGAGCCTAATCCTGTATTCTGCCTACTTCCCTGTCAACTTCTCTCCCATTCCAAAGCTATCACCTCAAGTTTCTGCATTCCCAACTTCTAGTTCCCCATCTACAGATTTTTCCTCAGCCCAAGGTCATTCCTTAAAGACTATTTCTTTCAAGGTCATTAATAACCTCTTTGTTGCTAAATAACTATGGATATTTTTTCATCTTTAACCTACTTGCTCTTCTTCTTTTTTTTTTTTTTTTTTTGGTGGGTACTGGGGGTTGAACCCAGGGCCTTGTGCTTGCATGCTTTGCAAGTGTTGGACCACTGAGCTGCGCCCGCCAGCCCATTTTCTTTACTTTTTTTGAGAAAGGGTCTCGCTAAATTACGCAAGGGCTGGGATTTAGCTCAGTGGGTAGAGCGCTGTGCTGCAGTCTCTGAGGTCCCGAGTTCAATTCCCAGCACCGCAAAAATGGGAGAAGGGCCTGGCAATCCACTCCCAAGGCAATCCCGAAACAGTTAGCCATTGAAAACCCTATGAGGGTCGCTATGAGTTGGACTCGACTCGACAGCACCTAACAACAACAACAAATTACGCAAACTTCCTCTGGTCTTGAACTTGTGATCCTCCTGCCTCCGCCTCCTGAGCCGCTGGGATTACAGGCATGCGCCACTGCACCAGCTCCTACTTGCTCTTCTTATAGCATATGACTCTGTTAAGCACTTCTCTGTTCTTAAAACTTCTTCCTTAGTTTCCAATACAATGCTTTGCCCTTACTAGCTGCTCCTTCTTGGCCTTCACTTCCTCAACCTGCCCTTTTATTATTTTATTTTGTATTATATTATTTTATTTTTTGCAGTCCTGGGGCCTTATGTGTACTTTGTAATCACTCTACCACTGAACTGCACCTCTAACCCAATTTTTAAATTTTTTATTTTGAGACAGGATCACACTAAGGCTGCCTCTGGCCTTGAAATGACCATCCTCCTGCCTCTGCCTTCCAAGTCATTGGAATAATAGACTTGTGCCATTGCACGCAGCTCCACCTGCCCTTTAAATCTGTAAGCATTGCCCTTTCCTTACTTTATCTCCACATGTGAATGATCACATCTCATCTGATGCCTTGCTGCTGCTAAAAGCCCTTCAATAACTGTTTAATGCTCTTCTTTTTCTTTCTTTTTTCTCCTTGTACTGGGGATTAAATGCAGCACCTTGTACATGCTAGACTGGTGCTCCATCAGAGAGCCACAACCCCAAGCCCACCTTTTTTTTTCTGAGACAGGTTCTAGCTAAGTTATGCAGGCTTCCTCTGGTCTCAAACCTGTGATCCTCTTGCCTCAGCCTCCTGAGTAGCTGGAATTACAGACATGCATCTTGGTGCCTGGCTGTCCATTGCTCTTTATCATGGCTTCCAGTGCCTGTGTGCTCTAGCCCCTGCTTACATCTTATGCCTGCCTTCAACTATAATCAGTCACACTGACCTCCTCATTCCCTAGAATGTCTCATGCCTTCCTACCTCAGGGCATTTGCACTTGCTGTTTGCTCTGCCAGGAATGGTCTTCTCTATCTCTTCCCTGGCACTTTTGAAAGTCACTTCTCTCCCCTAATTATTGTTGTTCATAGCCCCTGGGTATTTATCCCTTTATAGCACTTACCACAGTTTGGAGCATTTTTCTTTTCTTTTCTTTTCTTTTTTTTTGAGACAGGGTGTTGCTTTGTAGCCCAGGTGGGCCTTTAACTCGCTGCATAGCTCAAGCTAGCCTCAAATTTATGATTCCCTTGCCTCAGCCGCCCAAGTGCCGGTCTTATAAGTGCTACCATGAGTTGGGCACGGTGGCGCACGCCTGTAATCCCAGCAGCACCGGAAGCGGAGGCAGGAGGATCGCAAGTTCGAGACCAGAAACAGTCTGCATAACTTAGCGAGACCCTGTCTCAAAAAGCAAAAACATGGGCTGGGGGTGCAGCTCAGTGGTCCAGCACTTGCAGAGCATGCAAGCACGAGGACCTGGGTTCAACCCCCAGTACCGAAAAAAAAAAAAAAAAAAAAAGAATCATAAGTGCCACCGTGATCCAGTTTGCGATTCCATTGTATGCCTGTTTACTTGCTTGTGGTTGTGTTAGTTAGCTTACCATCACTGTAACAAATACGTGAGGCAAATCAACTTAATAAGAGGAAAGGTTTATTTTAACTCATAATTTTTCAGGTTTCAGTTCATGATTGATTGGCCTCATTGCTTTGGACCTGTGGGGAGGCAGCACATCATGGTGGGAGCATATGGCAAAGGAGGCTGCTCATCTCATGTTGTTGTTAGGTGCCATCAAGTCAGAACCAATTCATCAAGACCTTCATAGGGTTTTCAATAGCTGATTGTCTCAGAATTGTTTCGGGAATGGGCTGCTACGTCCTTCTCCCATTTTATGGGGTGCTGGGGATTGAACCCAGGGCCTCAGTGTGTGCAGAGCAGCCCTCTACCAACTGAGCTAAACCCCAGCCTACTAACCTCATAGCAGCCAGGAAACCAAAAGAGGAGGAGGAGAGGAGCAAGGGTCCCAATATCCCCTTCAATGGCACACCCCCAGTGACCTAACCTCTTTTCATTAGGTCCCACCTCCTATGGTTCAGCCCCCTTCTAATAGTGGCACAGATGAGGGGGGTCAAGCCTTTAATACATGGGCCTTTGGGGGACATTCAAGACATACTATAGCAACAGTCCATCTTCCCCACATGGCATACACAGTTCTTTTCTTTTTCTTTTTTTTTTTTTTTTGCGGTACTGGGGGTTTAACCCAGGGCCTCGTGCCTGCATGCTCTGCAAGTGCTGGACCACTGAGCTGCGCCTCCAGCCCATTTTTTTTACTTTTTGAGACAGGGAGGGTCTCTCTAAGTTACGCAGACTACCTCTGGTCTCAAACTTGCGATCCTCCCGCCTCCGCCTCCCAAGCCACTGGGATTACAGGTGTGTGCCACTATGCCCGGCCCTTGCATACACAGTTCTTGAAGACAAGATCTTGTCTGTCGTGTTTCCACTGTCTACTCATTGCTTACCACAAAGTCTAGCACATAGGAGATACTCAACAAAATAGTTTTAGAGCAAATGAGGTTTCCCAGGCCATATCTCTCCTGACCGCTGTCTTCAGCAGTCTACTACTAGAAATCTCCACTCGATGCCCCACAGAACCATCCAGTTCAACATGGATTTCTCCTCCCTCTCTTCTCTTCCTGTTGTCCTTTACATGGCTGTAGGAACCACTGTCTACCCATTATATAGGTCACAGGCTTGAGAGTCCTTAGTGATCCCTCCTCTCACATTTCTAGTTAACCACCCTGCCCTGTTGGTTCCAGCCTGTCTCTCCTCCTTTCCTGCATTGCCACCACTGCCTGAGTTCAGGCCTTCACTGTCCCTCACTGAACTGGCACCAGCCTCAAACTCATCATCCAGCCTCCGTCTTGTCTCTCCCTCCAGTCCACAGCTCAGACTTGATCATGTCTATTATGCAAAAGCCATAGAGACACAGACAGACCAAAGGGTGGATCACATTAAACATCGTGAACCATGGTTTTGTTGAGGTTGCTTTATATACAACTTCACCATGAGGAAGAAAGTTCCCACTGAGATATCCCAGAGATATCCCACATAGAGCTGCACCACAGTCAAGCCCTGCCAATCCTTTATCTCTTATATGACTTAGCATCCCCTCCAGCTGGGGCAGGAGGGATTGGCACCTCAGAGGAGTGTCTTGTGTGTGCCCTTGCATCCTTGCCCCATGTCCTTGGCCCCTCTCCCCCTATCCAGAGGGTCTTGTGTCCCTCTGCCCCTCCTTTTAAGAGGGAATAGCTCTATTATCATTATAATAGGCCTAGCTTTGCTGTGTAGTTTTGCTTATTTCATTGTCATGGCTACAGGATCAGGTCTGCTGAGGTCATTCCAGATGCTCTGTATCATGATGGTCACGATGGCAATCACCACATCTCACCCTTGTCCAGTCCATGTCCAGTCCTGAGGAATCAATTATGCAACCTCCTTCTGCGTCACATGTTTAATTGGTTTGGCGCTGCCTTCAGAATCCAATGCAAGCTCCTGGGCACAGCATTCAAGGACATTCACTCCTTGGCCCTCCCATCTCTAGCTGCAAGCCAGGGCTGTGGGGGTGCAAGGCCTACACACTTACGTGTAAGTGCAAGTGCATGCACAGAAGCTCTCCTGCACTGAGTGCTGCCGCACAGCCCCCATCCCGGCCACCTTTGCTTTATACTTGCTGCTTCTCCTCACTAGAACATTCTTCCTCTCATTTGGTTGACTAGGCACCTATAGCTGGTTTCCACATGGAAAGGCCTCCATAAATGTCATAAATACAGACTTTTTAAATTTAAATTTTATTTTATTATTTGTTTATTTGGAGACAAGGGCTTGCTCTATAGCCCAAGTTGGCATCTAACTTGCTGTGTAGCACAGGATAGCTTGGAACCTGCAATCTTCCTGCCTCAGCCATCTGAGCGCTGGGATTACAGGCAAGTGCCACCACATCTACCTTCATACTTTAAAGATGTATATGAATACTTGACTTCCAACCTCCTGCCCCTGCCTCAGCTATTAAAGTAAAAGTGTTTTAAGTCCCCAGTATCAAGGATGAAGGGCTTATATCTGTGACAGAAGTCTTCACATAGTAAATGCTAGTTTATTCACATGTCAGTTACCTAAAGGAATATTTTAAAGCCCAGATTGGTTTTCCCCACAACTGAGCATATTTTTAATGTAAATATTAGCCTGAGTAGGAGAGCAAAGTATATTATGTGCCCCGGAGGGACTGGAAGTTTACTGGCCATGCTGGGCTATCAGATCCATGCCTGCTGTCCTCAGTTAAGGTGTTTTCTTTTCATTGGCTTGGCTGAAGCAAAGACTGCCTTCATCAGGCTTCAGAACATAGAAACACAGCCTTGGAGCCTACTGTTTGCAACTCTGCCTTGTTCTCTGGAAGTGAAGGCTTCTTCCCTGTCCTCACAGCCTCCTTGACCCTCTGAAAACAGCTGTTCTGTTCAGCTTACAGCAAAAAGGTGAGGGAACTCCTTTTCTATGTTTTGTTAGAAATTGGGACCATGTAAGAGAAGCAGTTGGTTAGAGGTGGTTAGTACTATTCAAAGGAAAGCTGAGTCTGCCACAGTTACCCATGGAAGCCTGGCAGCTCTGCCATAGAGAGCAAGAGGTGATTGACAGTTGTTAAATTCTTAGATACCATAATGGGTCCAGCCCATGTTCTTCTGGCTAAGCCTTCTGGCCTGGGATTTTCTGTACAGGGTATGATTTGTGTAAAGTAACTTAAAGCTTACCTCTGACGGTAACCAAGGAAAGAAAGCTAATTAATTGCCTTTGTGCATAAACTGGTAGAGTTTTAAATGAGTGACAAAGGGACCAGGGGAGCAGCTCAGTGGTGGAGTACTTGTCTAGCACTTGGGAGGCCGTGGCTTCCATCCCCAGCACCACAGAAGAAAAAAAAAAAAAAAGCAAAGATCATTGATGTTGATAGGAAACAGCTCTTAAAAGAAGAAGAAGAGAGCCGGGTGTGGTGGCACACGCCTGTAATCCCAGCGACTCTGGAGACAGAGACAGGAGGATTGCAAGTTCGAGACCAGAGGCAGTGTAACTTAGCTAGACCCTGTCTCAAAAAGTAAAAAAATAGGCTGGGAGTGCAGCTCAGTGGTCCAGCACTTGCAAAGCACACAGGTGCGAGGCCCTGGGTTCAACCCCCAGTACTGCAAAAAAAAAAAAAAAAAAAGAAGAAGAAGAAGAAGAGTGGTTTAGTGGCTTAGTGTATAAGCTATATATATGCCATGGAACTGCCACACCCTCTTTGAATGTGCAGATGACGGGGGTTGCCGGTGGTAATTCATTTCTGAAGTGTGAGTATGACTCATCAGAGTGTGTGGTGTGTGCTTCTGACCTGTCATGCTAATTCTCTCTCCTTTGTATGTTTTCAGATCATCTGCCTCCTTTGAGGCTGTGGTCATCTCAGCTCTGCCTCCTGCCACCACCCCTTGGGTGACGGTCTGAGTGAACACCCAAAACTGAAGATCGATCATATCACATTCCTGCTTCAAACCCTCTTCTAGCTTCTTTGCCATGATTCTGTTCAGACTCTGTGTCAAGCCCGTCCCTGCTCCTGGTGTTGCAGACTATGTAAATTCCAGCTGTGTCCATCACATCCCAGCTGTATGACCTCAGGCAGGCTTCTCTCTGCCACAGCTTGCTCATCTGAGAACCTACCTCACAGGGGTTTTTTGAGGACTCTTAGTTACTCCATATAGAGTGCTTAGAACAGGGCTAGTACCAGTCTTCAGTAGACATTTCCATGATTACTGCTTCTTTGCACACACACTGCCCTTTAGCCGTGCTGCTTAGGTCTTAGCACATACTGCTCTTGTTCTATCCTCTGACCAGTCCCTCTTCTCTTTCTATGTCTCTCTCTCAAACATTGCATCCTCCTGGGGGCCTTGTCAGACTCCCCTGCCAGGCTTCCGGTGCTATCCTATGAGGCCTGACTTATTCTCCGCTTGAGACCAGGAATTGTACTTTCTCATCTTTGGGTTTGTGTCACCAAAGTTGGCCTGCTCTGCGGTCAATGCTCAGTGTTTTATCAAGGGAGGATAATTATCCTTGTGGCATTTTTATATTCATGCTAATATTGATCAAGCCTGCAGCCATACCACTGTGGCATCAGATCCTGTCAGATCTTAGAAACTAAGCAGGGTTGGGCCTGATTAGTACTTGGATGGGAGACTGCCTGGGAACTGCAGGTGCTGTAGGCTTGGGAGAAGATCCCAGCAACGCACTCCCAAAAAACAATTAACCATTGAAAACCCTATGAATAGCAGAGAAGCACTAACAATAGTGTTTCACTTATTGTACATAGGGTCGCTGTGAGTAGGACACTGACTTGATGGCACCTAACAACAACAATATTGATCAAATCAGAAGTTTTTTTTTTTCCTTCTTCAGAAAAAATATCTCAATTCTAGATTCTTAATTTTAGGTTTTCCAAGAGTTTCCAGCTGTGGAACCTAAATAACAAAAGGTTAAATTAGCCTAAGAGATTTGTTTTTAAGAGCTTTTTTTTTCTTTTCTTTTTTTTTTTTTTTTTTTTTTTTTTTTTTTTTTTTTTTTTTTTTTTTTTTTTTTTTTTTTTTTTTTTTTTTTTTTTTTTTTTTTTTTTTTTTTTTTTTTTTTTTTTTTTTTTTTTTTTTTTTTTTTT